>SJXQ01005800.1:0-71223 GCA_006408695.1 Aepyceros melampus
TGCACAGAGTTGGACGCGACTGAATCAACTTAGCAACAGGTGGTAACTTCATTAGAAAATTACTTTGAAATGTTTTAAAGTTTATATTTAATATTCTCTAATTTGATAATGAAATGCAGTTAAATATTAGTGTTATTCCTCACATGGCTTGAGAAACTACCTCATATGAAGGTAAAGCATTGATAAAAAGCCTAATCATTTAACAAACTTCTTCCACAAGACACAGATCCAATGCCCTTTCTAGAATTTACCCAAAGTTCACTGACTGCCCTCAGTTAGACATAAAAAAGAATCCAGATCCTTAAACTCCTTTTGCTTTTTAGCTCTTTAAAAAAATCAGTAAAGAATGTATACAGTTTAAAGGAAAATACTCATGGTCTAGGTTTCCAACTGCAAAAGCCAACAGAAATTATATTACCTCATATGAAGGTAAAGCATTGATAAAAAGCCTAATCATTTAACAAACTTCTTCCACAAGACACAGATCCAATGCCCTTTCTAGAATTTACCCAAAGTTCACTGACTGCCCTCAGTTAGACATAAAAAAGAATCCAGATCCTTAAACTCCTTTTGCTTTTTAGCTCTTTAAAAAAATCAGTAAAGAATGTATACAGTTTAAAGGAAAATACTCATGGTCTAGGTTTCCAACTGCAAAAGCCAACAGAAATTATATCAGGAACTCCAGGCATTCTATTCTAGCAATGTTGAAATTGAAACAACGTTATTTATGTGCTTATTTATAACATTTTTTTTATTCATTTGAGTTATACCCAACTATTATTAAAAAAAGAAAAAACATTTCTCAACACACAATTCAAAGCCATGTAAAGTTTCTATTGTCCCTAACTGGCATCCTGTAGAGAAGATAACTATCTTATTCCATGGCAAAACAGTACCTTAGGCAGTTGGTACAATAACTCATGTCTCAAAAGCAGTCTTTGAAATATTTCACATAATCTGTTTGTCTCCATGTAGTGCACACACACACCTGTCTTCATTTGCTTAGCTGACATAATAAAATCCTACTCAAATGATAGCATACTTCCAAATGAGATAGAAATGGGTTAACTCTTCCTTTTATAATTGAAACTCGACATCCTTAAGTGCCTAAATGGAATTATAGAAGAAAAGAAACTTCCTCTGATTATATACAGAAGAATATTTTACTGTAGTAATTAGTCATTTTGAATTGAAGAGCATTTACGTGTGCAGTGTGGATGACCAGCATGCATTTTAATCCTATTTCCTGTATAAACAGTGATTCAGAGTCTATGACAAGGAGGCAAAGTTTCTATACTGTTACCCAAGTACAGAGCATCTTGTTCACAAAATACTGTCACTTGCCCTTCTTGCAGGGATCACAGCTCATCCTTGCTCATGAAAGCTCAGGGAATATGCTGATATAATTTCCAGTCCACTGGCTGGAGTTTACCATTTTTAATTGCATCAGAGTACTTGGAGTTAACATTTTTAAGATTTATTAATACCTTCTGCTTTCTGGGCTTATTTGTCATAGTTATTTGTGCATTTTTCTATCTGCTCTATATTTTAAGAACCAGTTTGGCTTTGCATTAAAATAAGTATCAGTTTCAATGACTGAACTTATGGCATGGAGGAGAAACAAAGATGAGGAGAAAAGAAGAACTGTGAATACAAATATTGCTTCATTCCTAAACTTTCTTTGAATGCTTCCTAACAGCGTGAACTCAGGGAAAGTGGTCCACTGTTTTTTCTCCATGTTTTCTCTTTGGTCATTTGCTTTATTTCTGTTACCAGTATTTTACTCTTTATTATTGGTACCAATTTTGAGCAATAAAAACAAATACTAAAGCATCATACACAATGAATATGCACATTTTACCAGTTTAGGAAATGAAAATTTCTGCTCCAGCCCATTTTTCACCTCCTTAATAAATAACCACTTCCCTCAATTTTCATTTTATTACTCACTTATTTCTTCCAGAGCATTTTACCACTTTTGCCACATATATTTATTCCCTTCAGTGGGATACTCTTTAATTTTTAGTAATATATAAAATTATGTTTTCACTTTTAATTTTCTGCCTTATTTGTGACTGATTATTGTATTTCTGAGATTAATGCATGTTGCATTCAGCTATAATTCATTCATTTCACTGTTATATAGTATTCATTTATAGCTTCTGTTACTAATAGAAACAGATTACTTTTTATATTTTGCTACTATATATAGAAATGCCATAAACCATGTATTTGTACATTTCTCCCGGTACATACGTGCAAGTCTTTCTCTAATGTAGTGGTTCTCATATTTTAGCTTTTCTCAATCACCTACAGGGCTTGTTAAAACATGATTGCCACACTTCAGTCTCGGTGTTTCTCACTCAGTAGGTCTGGAATGGGATGTGTATTATGATTCTCCAGTGAAAAAGAACCAACAGGATACAAACATGGATAAATGTATACATACATACATACATATATATATATATATATATATATGAGAGAGAGAGAGAATCAGGAAAGCTGGATATAATTGATTCAAGGCAGAAGGCCTGAGAAGTGGAAGAAGGGGTGGAGAATTCTAGGGAAGTCCTGAAGTTGGAAGACCCAATAACCAGAAACCACCATGACTAAGAACAGAAGGTGAATATCCCAGTTCAAGAAGACTGCGAGAGAACTTGCCCTTCCTCTGCCTTTTTGTGCGATTCAGGCCTTCAATGCATACTTTTTATACCGCTTCAAATGTTCATCTTTTCCACCACATGCTCAGAAATAACGTTTTATCAACTATCTGGGCATTGATTAGCCTAGTTGAAACATAAGATTAATCATCACAGACCCTAAGATTTTGTATTTATGACAAGTAGGTGATGCAGATGCTGCAGGTTCAGGTACCAACTCTAAGAACAACCGCTGTAGAATATTACAGTAGGAACAGAATTGCTGGGTCATGGGGAAACAGCAATTTCAAATATATTATATAATGCCATATTGTATTCCAACATGTTTCTACCAATATAGACTTCCTCTTGCAGTGTGTATAAATGCTTTGAATTCCCTATATCTTTATGAATACCTGTTACTTGTTAGGTTTTTAATTTTTGCTAAACAAGTGGGTATGATATTATCTCTTTGTTTTAACTTTAATTTCCCTGATTAAACAAGTTAGATTATATTTTCATATGCTTATTAGCCATACATTCTTCCTCTTAGTTCTTTTTCTCCATTTCTCCAGTGTTTTTTATTTTTCCTTTATCTTGCCAGTTTATGGAATTTCTATGAAGACTCTTACACAGCTATCTTGATACCTTCCAATTTTGTCTTATAAAGTTGAGGAGAAAATTATTTCTACTTTATTCTGTTTGGCTAATGATTGAATATATGGTTGCTTAGTACAGACTTAATGATAATAATATAATTGTTTATTAAAAACTTGTCCCTGCCATGTATTCTGTTATCTGATGATGGCTCATTCACTCTATGGCTACTCTCAAGGCAAAGCTGCAGCTCTGACTCACATCCCTATGATAGCTTCTCCCTCTCTCCTGCCCTACTTTTTCCTCCCCTGCTTACACATCTGCCTCCCTACTCAACAGCCAGACTAAACTTTGCAAAGCACAAATCAGTTTATCTCCTCCCCTGTGTAAATTTCTTCAAAGTTTTCCCTTTATTACACTTATAATAAAATCTATACTAACCATGGCAACAGACCTACAGGATCCTATTCCATTCTCAGCTTCGCCACTCTCCACTTAAGTCATCAAAGTGTGGCAACTCTTGCATTGTCGCTATTTCTCAAATACTCTATAAAAAGTGTCCTCTTTCAACAATGCCCTTTTCCCAGACATTTCTCCAAAATGCCACTCACTATCCTATCTAAAGTAGATCCCTTGCCTCCTCTTCAAACTCATGCATTTTCTATCCTCAGTCCTGCTTTTTGTCATCAGAGGATTCATCAAAACTTGACATTATTTTTGACATTGTAATTCTTAATCATCTATCTTTGTCCCCTACTAAAATGTATTAACCATAGGGTAATAGGATTGTCTTGTTCATCTCAATAGCCCAATGCCTAGAAGAGCTCGTAATAACAGTTGTGCTCTCTGCTGCTGCTGCTGCTGCTGCTGCTAAGTCGCTTCAGTCGTGTCCGACTCTGTGCGACCCCATAGACGCTAGTCCACCAGGCTCCCCCGTCCCTGGGGTTCTCCAGGCAAGAAAACTGGAGTGGGTTGCCATTTCCTTCTCCAATGCATGAAAGTGAAAAGTGAAAGTGAAGTCGCTCAGTCGTGTCCGACTCTTAGCGACCCCATGGACTGCAGCCTATCAGGCTCCTCCAACCATGGGATTTTCCAGGCAAGAGTACTGGAGTGGGGTGCCATTGCCTTCTCTGATGCTCTCAAGTATTTGTTAAATAAATGAATGCATTCCTCTCACATAATCTTCACAGTACATTTAGCTATATAATCCTTGAGGGCAGAGACTGGATATTATGCAACTTTATACCCTCAGAATCTTAATATATGACCTATAGTACATTGTAGCCACAAGATAAAAGTGTATCAAATAAACTAATAATGTACAAAGTAGAATTTTACAGAGAAGGAAACTGAGAATCAGAGTTCTTGCTTAAAGAGCCAAAAATCTGCCCATCTCCAAAGTTATTCCACTGTGTCTTGCTCTTTCTCAACACCACAACACACTAGTGAGACACTATAATCTAAATGAATAAATGGATTCAGTTCAGTTCAGTTCAGTCACTCAGTCGTGTCCAATTCTTTGTGACCCCATGAACTGCAGCACGCCAGGCCTCCTTGTCCATCACCAATTTCCAAAGTTCACTCAGACTTACGTCCATCGAGTCGGTGATGCCATCCAGCCATCTCATCCTCTGTCGTCCCCTTCTCCTCCTGCCCTCAGTCCCTCTCAGCATCAGAGTCTTTTCCAATGAGTCAACTCTTCAGTTCACACCAATAATACAGACTATAACACCAGTGACACCAAAGAGCCCTGGAGATTAATTTGATTTCCCAGTTCTTTGAATTTCTGAAAGAAGGTCTTTTCCCCATCTTCTACCACTTGGAACCCCCTTAAGCGGAGAAGAGTTTGGCATTTGCTCAAATAGCCATATCCACTAACAGTATTTGGAGAGAGTGGTACGATTAACAACACTACGTTTTATTAAGACACACTTGTTGTATGCAATGGTGATTTGTATGCAGATATTTAACTCCTTTCCCTTCCAACTTTCCACTGAAATGACAACCACAAAAATATCTATAAAAAGTCTATATAAATGGAGTCACACACATGACAGAAATTTCAGGGACTTTCAGTTAAAAATACCTCACACAAGTCCAGATTAAGGTTATTGTTAATTCATCTATGGTTAAGAACATGCCAGTGAACAGGTTATTTAATACAGGTATAAAAGGAATCAAGATCAAGAGGAAGCAATAATAAAGAAGGAAAAAAATAATCCCTAAAGAGACAGAATTGAAGCCTCCGATAGAGAAACATTTCAAGTGATGGGCTAAAGCTTTCATTTTGTTTGTTTGTTTTTAATTTTATTACCAGATTTGAAAGTAAAGTTTTCACACATCCAGCAGAAAAAGTAGCCCTTAAAAGAAAATAATTTATTTCTCGTTGGAATTATCTTCTTTACACAAAAAACAAAATGCTAAGAAAGAAAAGAGTAATATATTAAGAATGTGCTACTTACCTGAGGGAACATTTGTGAGAAAAGAAAAATAAATAAAAACTGTAATAAAAGTGCTTGAGAATGGCAAAGAAGTGGTATAAGAAATGATGGTGAGTAATAAAATTAGTGAAACTTTACATGAGGTTAAGATTTCTTTTGGAACTGTTAAAAAAAATTCCCAAAATTCTGGAAAGAAACAAGACTCTAATAAAAATAACAAAGCTATTCAAGGAGATCATCTGATCCTCATCTTGAGATGATGAAAGAAAAATGAATAAAACTGTCAAACTTATCATCTGATCCAAAGGGAAGGACACTAGGCCAATTTGTTTTCAGAGCCATTGCTTTTCCTTACCTGTCAGCTTTATACTGCAGGAAGAATTACTACTGCGCTTCTGGCTGGGGTTAGCATATTAAAGACTATAAAGGAGGTTGGAAGGAGAGAGGAAAGGAAAAACCTCAGAAGTTTCTCCCCTACCTCTCTGTCCTGATTGGCAACTTCCACAGCAGCTGCATCCCCTTCAGAGCTCCGATTCCTGCCAGACAAGTCCATCGTGGTACCAGTTGTGACCAGGTAACCTAGACAAAGGTAAAAACATGTTCTCTTTAGATAAAAGAAAAGGCAAGTTACACTATCTCTCCTAATATAATTATGTAGATAAAAATACTATGACTCAAATATTACTTCTGAAAGTTATTTCTATAAATACAAGAAAATCGATATGTAAGATACAAAAAAATCAATATTATTGTAGATTGTTAGAATTTTATAGAAGCCCTCATTTCTCATTCTAAACAAGTCTTTCCCACAACAATAAAAAAGAACTCCATCGCTTAAAAAATAATAAATAATGATAACCCTGTATGTGAGACAGCAAAAGAGACACAGATGTATAGAACGGACTTTTGGACTCTGAGGGAGAGGGAGACGGTGGGATGATTTGGGAGAATGGCACTGAAACATGTATACTATCACATAAGAAACGAATCGCCAGTCTATGTTCGATACAGGATACAAGATGCTTGGGGCTGGTGCACGGGGATGATCCAGAGAGTTATTTAAAAAAAATTACTGCAGATGGTGACTGCAGCCATGAAACTGAAAGATGTTTACTCCTTGGAAGAAAAGTTATGACCAACCTAGATAGCATATTGAAAAGCAGAGACATTACTTTGCCGACTAAGGTCCATCTAGTCAAGGCTATGGTTTTTCCTGTCGTCATGTATGGATGTGAGAGTTGGACTGTGAAGAAGGCTGAGCGCAGAAGAATTGATGCTTTTGAACTGTGGTGTTGGAGAAGACTCTTGAGAGTCTGTATATTCAAAAGCAGAGACATTACTTTGCCGACTAAGGTCCATCTAGTCAAGGCTATGGTTTTTCCTGTGGTCATGTATGGATGTGAGAGTTGGACTGTGAAGAAGGCTGAGTGCAGAAGAATTGATGCTTTTGAACTGTGGTGTTGGAGAAGACTCTTGAGAGTCCCTTGGATTGCAAGGAGATCCAACCAGTCCATTCTGAAGGAGATCAGCCCTGGGACTTCTTTGGAAGGAATGATGCTAAAGCTGAAGCTCCAGTACCTTGGCAACCTCATGTGAAGAGTTGACTCATTGGAAAAGACCCTGATGCTGGGAGGGATTGGGGGCAGGAGGAGAAGGGGACGACCGAGGATGAGATGGCTGGATGGCATCACAGACTCAATGGGCGTGAGTCTGAGTGAACTCCGGAAGTTGGTGATGGACAGGGAAGCCTAGCGTGCTGCGATTCATGGGGTCGCAAAGAGTCAGACACGACTGAGCAACTGAACTGAACTGATATATAAATATAAATATATATATATCCGTTATACATATATATTCTTTTTCATATTCTTTTCCATCATGGTTTATTCCAAGATATTGACCATAGTTCCCTGTGCTATAGAGTAGGACCTTGGTATTTATCCATTGTATAAATAGTAGTTTGCATATCATTCATTTTTCATTTATTACTTGGAATATTTCTGAAAAGGGAACATTCCCTTCATGAACTACGTGGTTGTGGGAACTTTTTTCAAGCAAATGGATGCGTATCACCTTTTAGAGGTTGTGTTATGTCCTAGAATCTGGGTAGGATCTTGGAGAGATAATGGAGAGTTTGAATTAGCTCCTCAAGCTTTCATAGTAAGAACCAATGGGAGTTGATAGCAGTTTCCAAATAAAGTGATTAAGGTGGAATGTCATTCTATTTAGTTCCAGAGAACTGTGCTAGGCCCATTGTAAGAATTAAGGTAGGGAGGGCAATCTACATTTAGTATGAAGAAAATGCTGCTGACAATCAGAATAGCCCCCAAATGGAATGGATTGCTTCATAGAGCAGACAGCTCCTTGTTACTGGGATGTTCAAGAAAGGTTTAGATGACAGGTTTTTTTTTTGTTGTTTGTTTGTTTGTTTTTTGACATTGAAAAAAGGACTCTTATGCTGGGTAGAAATTTAAAAGTCTTCTTCATCTCTGAGTTTCCATGATAGTAAAATGATCCCGAGGAACCAGAAGGAAGACAGACACTTGGAAATTCCTTCAGGGTGACAGCTGAGTAAGGAATCCATTTTAAATATTTGTGGTGGAAATTTCTGATCCAGAAAACAAAGTAGTTTAAAAAAGGCATACTTGGTATGTTGTTCATACTCTGTTTGCTTGTTCAGTTCAGTTTAGTTCAATCACTCAGTAGTGTCCGACTCTTTCTAACATCATGGACTGCAGCACACCAGGCCTCCCTGTCCATCACCAGCTCCTGCAGTTTATTCCTACTCATGTCCATTGAGTTAGTGATGCCATCGAATCATCTCATCCTCTGTTGTCCCCTTCTCCTCCCACCTTCAATCTTTCCCAGCATCAGGCTCTTTTCAAATGAGTCAGTTCTTCGCATCAGGTAGCCAAAGTATTGGAGTTTCAGCTTCAGCATCATTCCTTCCAATGAACATTCAGGACTTATTTTCTTTGGGATAGATTGTTTGGATGTCCTTACTGTCCAAGTGACTCTCAAGAGTCTTCTCCAACACCACAGTTCAAAAGCTTCAGTTCTTTGGCACTCAGATTTCTTTATAGTCCAACTCTCACATCTATACATGACCATTGGAAAAACTATAGCTTTGACTAGATGGACATTTGTTGGCTAAATAATGTCTCTGATTTTAAATATGTTGTTTAGGTTGGTCATAACTTTTAATCCAAGGAGCAAGCTTCTTTTAATTTCATGGCAGCAGGCACCATCTGCACAGATTTTCGAGCCCAAAGAATAAAGTCTGTCACTGTTTCCATTGTTTCCCCATCTATTTGCCATGAAGTGATGGGACCAGATGCCATGATCTTAGTTTTCTGAAAGTTGAGCTTTAAGCCAACTTTTCCACTCTCCTCTTTGACTTTCATCAAGAGGCTCTTCAGTTCCTTTTCACTTTCTGCCAGAAGGGTGGTGCCATCGATATTTCCTCCAGCAATCTTGAATCTAGCTTGTGCTTCATCCAGCCCAGTATTTTGCATGATGTATTCTGCATACAAGTTAAGTAACCTGGGTGACAGTATACAGCCTTGACGTACTCCTTTTCCTATTTGGAACCAGTCTGTTGTTCTGTGTCCAGTTCTAACTGTTGCTTCCTGATGGAGGTGGTGATGGACAGGGAGGCCTGGCGTGCTGCGATTCATGTGGTTGCAAAGAGTCGGACATGACTGAGCGACTGAACTGAACTTAACTGAAGAGTTCCACATTCAGGACACAGCACCATGCACTGCAAAAGTAGATTTTTTATAATGTTTTTTCAATCTATGTCATGAATTATATTCACTTACTACTAAGATAACTTTGTCATATGTCATGAGAAAAATGAAGATATAATAAAAAAATAATAATAAATATTAAAAGTATTTTCTTTGATATATGTCTTTCAACGAGTTAATTTTACACTGAAGAAAGAATCTCTCTATTAATAACACTTGCTTTATATCTGTTCACATTTGTTCCTAATTTTTACTATGAAAAATAATATGTAACAATCCAATAAGCATTCTTAATTATGTATATTTGTGCATGAGTGTACAAATCAATGCAGGTGATTTTATGTTGTATTTTCAAGAGGGGAATCGTTATTTCAAAATAACATATTTTATATATAACATTATATTATATATTATAATATATTATATATTATATAATTATATAATATTATATATAACATAAATGACATATTTTATATATTTTTTAAAGCTTAAGGGATATTGCCAGATCATTTTTCCAAATTGCTGACATTTTTCACCTAATCACCAGCAATAAATGAGAATATTCTTCTCTTTGCCTCCTTACCTGAAATAGACTTCACTTTACTTTTCATTTTTGCCAGTTTTATGAGTATAAACAGATATTAAACTTTTACTTCAATTTGCATTTTCATGATTACCAAAAACATCCCCAGTCTTTTTACATTGGCATTTTAGATACGCAATTTTGTGAATCGTCTTTATACTCAATTTTCTATTGGGCTATTCAACTGTTTCATGATACACAAGACTTCTTTATGTTATAGATCGGGTCTTTCCAAAGCTTTTCACTTCATGACACTCAGCAAACTACTGTATGTTATCATGATATAAACTTACTAAGAAGCTGCCAGTGACTATAGGCTGGTCCACCTGGGGATTCTTCCTCCCTCCTTGCTAAAAGGTAATCTAAAAGAAATGAAACCCATATCTAGTTCAGCTTGGACCAGATATGATAACTCCTATTGATAATGTTAACTTTGATATAGTGTCTATTTTCCAATTTATCATTTAATTATTGAGTTTGATCTTTATACTATTTAATGTGATCTGTTTTGTGTTACAGCTTCTAGATTTCATGTTTTTAAGAAATCCCCTGAATTTTACTGTAGTTTTTAGAATTTTTTGCCCAAGACTTTTGCAAATCATATGTGATGCAATTTTAACACTATTCTTCTTGCACATGAACATTATAGAAGATAGCAAAGCGAAAAACAAGACTACAAGATGCTTCCAAATTCTGACCAGTTATGGATTATGTACCGGCTCAAATAAAACGAACATGAAAAAATTTCTCTGAAATGTTTTCAATTAAGCAACATCTTAATGATAGTTTTCAAGAAAAGGAACGTGATGTCATCTAAAAATCTGTTTCTTGGGATTTAATCATCTTCTAGGTGCAGCTGAGTCCCTGCCTTAGCAAACTGAAAGATTCTTTTGATCTCAGTGTTGGTGATGTTAAGGAGGTATATTGGATTAAACAAGCAGGGACATTTCTTTCTATTCTAATATCCTACAATTCCACTGTATTTTTCAGAGTTACATGCATAAATAGCGAGAAGAAATCAATGGAAATATATTTTTCAGCATATTGGTGGCATTTCCTTTGGTAAAGCCAGATGAAGATAACTCCAGTGTTAGAAAATTAAATTTATTTTTTTCTCTTTCTTTTTGAAGAAAAATCTTGATGAGAGGCTTTTAAGGAATACGTCAATTGCTTGAAGTGAGCAAGATTATGGTTTTGCCCATGGGATTTCGCAATCTATAGAAATTACTATCTCAGGGATATGTATTTTAAAAGGGGGAAGTATTTCAGAAGAAACTAATTATGGTAAACAAGGCAGCTTTTAAGGTTATTTTATCAATTCTTTCCATGTTATGCAGTAGGGTCTTATGAGTCAAGACCAGGGATTAAAACGAGACATCGACATCAAAGCCATACAAGTGGCCTGAAAGTTGCATATGTTCTTAAGGGTTAGTGGAACTTGGGGTGATTATTTTTTAAAATAAACTGAGATACTTTGTAACATTGACCAGAATCCCCCCTCACTTGATTTCGATAATACCCCATAATCTTCCATCTACTTAAAAGTCTCACTGATTTTGTTTAAAGCTCAAATTTATTATTTTCATTACCTGACTTAGGGAAAAATGATAAATGGGACCTTATTCCTATAAAAACATATTCCCATAGATATTAGCATCTGAACAAAATCTTGTTATAATCATAGCTGCTTATATGCCTATCTTCCCCTTTCCTGTTCAGGATATGCCTATCTTCCTCTCTGAAGGATCTTTCTTAGATCTCTTGCCAAAGGAACTTAGTTTAAACATGGTGGCATGGATGACTTTAAGGGTAAAACTCAGCATATCTGCTTTTCACATTCTAACTCTTGTCTTGATCCCTTCCCTCTTTGGACTCTTTACAGCTCACTCAAATCACAGTGTTGTTTATCTGAATCTTAAAACTAGTTATACATATTGTGCATTTGGAAATTAATCACAGATTCTCCTATTTTCATATTAACTTTCATGACAGACTTGATTTCATGTTTTGCTTTCAGATTTAGTTTTCTATTTAACTTTCCAAACTTTTACACACACACACACACACACACACACGGGCTTCCCTAGTGATTTAGTGGTAAAGAACCCGCCTGCCAATGCAGGAGATGTGGGTTTGATCCTTGGGTCAGGAAGACCCCCTGGAGAAGAAAATGGCAACCCACTCCAGTATTATTGCCTGGAAAATCCCATGGACAGAGGAGCCTGAAGGGCTACAGTCCATGCTGTCGTAAAAGAGTTGGACATGACTTAGCAACTAAACAACAACTAAAGTAGTAAGAATAGAACTTTTGTTCCAAGTATTAAACCCTTGTCTAATCAGTTTTAATATTAGAACAACAGAAAAGCTAAAGGGTCACAGGTCCAATAGATGTTCCAAGTTGGAATTTAGAAGACAGAAAGGCTCCTCCCTTTTAACTGCAGTCTCCTTTTAAGTGGATTTAATTCTTTCCTGCTGCAAATAGCTGGTAGGTGAAGGGAACCTATCGAAGGGAACCTGCCACTGATGGTGGCAGATTTATTTATTTTTTTAAACAATTCATCAGGGACAAAAGAAATCTTATTAAAATGAAGTTCCCTTGAAGTAGAACTTGTCCTCTGAGTTTATCATTAACCTCTCCCTGAAACTTTATTCTGTTTTTTGTCCTGTACCAGTTTACCCTAAAAACTGAGGAGTATCAAAGAAAATCAGGGATTGTAATAAAGAAGAACCCATAGGACCTTCCAGGAATAGATCCCCTCACTCCATATCCTCCACTTGCCTCTTGTTTGTAGACACTTTCCCCTACGCCCTCCCCAAGTCCCAAAGAACAAATCATAAAAGTGAGAAAATCCAGAAAAAAAGAAAACAGTCAAGCACAACAAAATGATAGTTTAGTCATTAAACAAAGTTAAGAAACTTTAGTTCCTTCAGGGCTATCGATAATATTCTGAATGATATTGAGCTATTTTGCAGATACTGGAACTCTCACTGAGTGGAAGAAGTACCTGTATGCTGACCACAAGCATATAGACTCCAGACCAGCTGCAACCAGAAGGCTGATGAAGGTGCCTCCCAATTACCTCAGAACCAACCAATCAGAAGAACGTCCATGAGCTGATCCCCCACCCCACAACTTGCCTCCTTCATCCTGGCTTTAAAAACCTTCCCCTGAAATCCATCAATGAGTGCAGGTCTTTTAAGCACTAGCTGCCTAGAATGCTTGCTTGACACCCTGCAATAACAGCTGCACTTTCCTTCACCACAACTCAGTGTCAATAGACTGGTTTTATAGCACACTGGCAAATGGATCCAAGTTTACTTTAATAGCATTACTTCTTGCTCCATTCAGAAAAATCCGTGCACAGATTGACTGGTCCACCTCGGAGTACATTCTCATCTGTAGATGGCGTACTATGGACCAGACCATTTTATGACTCAGCTGCAGTATCCAACCTGTGAGGGACAGAGGAGAGGAGCTCACTTGACATGGCTGTAAAAGAAGATTTTCCAGGAGAATGTTATTGCTTTGGACAAAGTAATAAGTGTTCAGCAATAATTGATAACTAAACTATGCTTTTCACACCTGAAATGCTTAAAAACTACTATTATTCCACTATCACACTACTAGGCTTATAGACAAATTTTTTTAGGTATAATCCATATACCATGTGCTTGTGTGCATGTATGTGTGCTAAGTCGCTTCAGTTGTGTAAAGCTTCCAGAAGGAACACTGTCCTGCTGAATATATGACATCGTGATTTTAGTCCAGTGAGACTTCCAACCTATAGAAATGTACATGTGTATACATTAGAAATGTATACATATATACAGTTATGTATAAATATATGTGTGTATATATACATACACATATATACATGTATGTATGTATAATACATTACATCCATGTATACCTTTGCATACAGACATGTCTGTATATATTTATACATATATGCATATATTTATATGTATAGATGAATACATAACTGTATACATTTATACATTGATTTATATGATAGGAAACCAAAACTGATTTAATCTCTGAGATTCTACTTTCTTATCTTTAAACTGTACATAATAATGCCTATAAAAATAAAAATATTTTACAGGTCATATATTTGAATATCCCATGAAATGATTCCATAAAATATAACATTTTCAAAAAATTGTGCACAACTGAGCTTTCTACCATCCTTAAATAATGAATCCTTTGAGATAACTCGGTTTTCTGATAATTGGGAACTAAGCACCATTTGTTTTAATTCTAAATGTTTTATAAAGAATCACCTTGAATTGTATTATATACATTTCAATTTTCTTACAGTATGTGCATGTGTGCTAAGTTGCTTCAATTGTGTCCGGTTCTTTGGGACCCTATGGACTGTAGCCTGCCAGGGCCCTCTGTCTATGGGGATCTTCCAGGCAAGAATACTGGAGTGGTTTGACATACCCTCCTCCATGGGATCTTTCTGACCCAGGCATCAAACCCATGTCTCTTACATCTCCTGTATTGGCAGACAGGTTCTTTACCATTGGTACCACCTGGGAATCCCCTTCTTAGAGTATATCAAATATAAATTAAATTTTTCTAGGACCTGTTGTTGTGTTCAGTCACTAAGTCATATTTGACTCTTTGGACCCCATGAACTGCAGCACACCAGGATTCCCTGTCCTTCACTATCTCCTGAAGTTACTCAAATTAATGTCCATTGACTCAGTGATGCTATGTAACCATCTAACCCTCTGCCATCCTTGTCTCCTTTTGCCTTCAATTTTCCCAGCATCAGGATCTTTTACAATAGATCTAAATGACCAGCAAACCTTCCCATCAGGTGGCCAAAGGATTGGAGCTCCAGCTTCAGCATCAGTCCTTCCAATAAATATTCAGGATTGATTTCCTTTAGGGTTGACTTGTTTGATCTCCTTGCTGTCCAAGGGACTCTCAAGAGTCTTCTCTAGTACCACAATTCAAAAGCATGAGTTATTTGACACTCAGCCTTTTTTGTGGTCCAACTCTTACAACTGTACATGACTACTGGAAAAACCATAGCTTTGATTATATGGACCTTTGTCAGCTAAAGTGATGTCTCTGCTTTTCACTATGCTGTCTATGTTTGCCATAGCTTTTCTCCTAAAGAGCAAGCATCTTTTAATTTCATGTCTACAGTCACCATCTGCAGTGATTTTGGAGCCCAGGAAAATAAAATCTGTCACTGCTTCTACTTTTTCTCCTTCTATCTGCCATGAAGTGGGGGGGTGTCATGGGCTTCCCAGGTGACAGTAGTGATAAAGAGCCTGCCAGCCAATGCAGGAGACATAAGAGATGAGGGTTTGATCCCTCAGTCCGGAAGATCCCTGGAGGAGGGCTTGTCAACCCACCTCAGTATTCTTGCCTGGAGAATCCTCATGGACAGAGGAGCCTAGTGGACTAAGGTCCATAGGGTTGCAAAGAATTGGACACAACTGAAGTGACTTAGCGTGCAGGAGGGCTGTTATATTGCATACTCAGTATTATACATTTGGCTTTAATACTGTTTACTGTCACAGTCTAGAAGTTCTATACACATATTTTCTCCTATACAACATAAGCCCAAGATTTCTGTGCTTTTCAAAGTTTCATGTCTAATTTTTTAGATTTTCTGACCCCCACCTTTCTGAGATTGTAGTTGTCAAATGTTAGTAGCTGTAGTGTGCCTACTTCTAACAAAAGTAACTAGGAATTACTGAGTGCTTACTCTTTGCCAAGCAATACCTAAGTATTTTATAATATTACTTCATGGAATGTTGGCAACCAATCTATTACATGGGCACCATTTCACAGATGAAGTAACAGAAGCACAGAGAAATGGGAGCTCTTGACCCCTACACCATGTGGCTACCTCCCTTCCAATTGACCTTTTAAAGTTTCTGTGGGTTTAAAAATCAAATAAATAGGCTGTGGGTTCATCTACCTCACTAGAGCCAACTCAAATCCATTCTTTTTTTACAGCTAAGTAATATTCCATTGTATATATGTATTTAAGCACATATATATGGAATCTAGAAAATAGTACTTTTCCTACATTTGTGGGAAAAGAATGAAGATGCAGGTATAAAGAACAGGCTTGTGGACACAGTGGGGGAAGGAAAGAGTGGGGCAAATGGAGAAAGTAACAGTGACATATATGTGTGAAAAAAATCAACATATAAGTAAGTGTTAAAAATGACACATAAGTATAAAATAAAATATATTTATAAAATAGATAGCTGGTGAGAAGCTGCTATATAACACAGGAATCCCAGCCTGGTGCTCTTTGATGACCTAGAGGGGAGAGATGGGGGGAGTGGAGGGAGACTTAAGAGAGAGGTGATACATGTATTATTATGGCTGACTTGCATTGTTGTATAGCAGAAATCAACACAGTATTGTCAAGCAATTTTCTTCCAATTAAAAAATAAATTTAAAAAGGCAAGAGAAAATTTCATGTTAAATATGCAGTTAAGTAAGGAACGAGATTTAGGAGACTTTCTGTGAAAGATGTTGTATAAATTGTATGCAATGTACTCTGTAGGACCTCTGCTCTGAAGAATAAAGTATGAAGTGCTAGAGAGCTGAGTTCTGAATAGCCAAAAAACTAGACACAGATGGTCAGGTATTTGAGATGTGGTTCCATTTAAACCATATGGAGGAATACATTTTAAAGCTTGTGCATTGATATTAATTTATTATGATATGATCATATTAAGCTAAATTAATGAAGATTGTTCTCTTTATGAATTCTATTCATTAAGCATGAAAAAGCATAGCATGGCCACCAGTACTTTTGTGATTAAATAAATCATAGCAACTTTTTAAACTCTATTTCTTTTCTTCTTTCCTTCCATCCTTCCTTCATCCCTTCCTCCCTTTCTCTTTCTTTCACCTTGATTTAAACTAAGTTTTTAGATTCTTTTTGGAGTAAAACAAGATTGTCTTGCTTCTGAGTTGCAAAAATTCTCCCTGCTTATTTCCCCTTCTATTACCATGTTTTTTTTTTTCTGCATCCCTATTCAATACTGGCTGCCACCACCAGGCAGATAGAAAGCCCAGGACAGTATTCCTTGCTTCTTAGGGAAACCTGAGTAGCAGGCATGGACCATCAGGCTGTTCAGGTCTGTGAGATAGAGCCGTCAGCCCCCTACTTCCTATCCTACTTCTATGCTACATACTTTTGTCTCCAAATGCTATGGTACTAGGAGAGCATCACAGTCCTATGTATATTCTAAGCTAACGGTAGCCAAGTTTCATATACCATGCTCCTTTGTTTCTCTTCTAATACCAGCAAATGATGGATACAGAAAAGATACACAAATAGCTGCTGAATTAATAAATAATGAGGAAGGCTTTAGTCAATCAAAATATTACCCTGCTGGAAGTTTAATTTTCATACATCCTAAAGCATCTCAGATTATATCATCATTAATTCAGACTCTAGATAAATTTTGAATACCTACAAACACCTGGAAATTGAAGGGTAATTTGCGAGGCTATTTTTACTTGTACCTATTTCATTTACTATTCTAGTAAAATATAGCTAAATCTAAGAATCTCATGGTTGAACATACCTTAAAACTCCAAATATGGTTTTCATAAATCCCAATTTTACAATGTTTCCTATTTTATGCTCAAAAGAGCTAAACTTTCTTAAGTCAAAATCTCAATCTTGTATTAATAAAAATGTTTTTGGAAAAAACCTTTATATAACTTCTAACAAAAAAAAAAAAGAAGAAAGAAAGAATGGCACCAACATATGAAGTTATTGCTCTGGAGAAGGAAATGACAACCCACTCCAGGATTTTTGGCTGCGAAATCCCATGGACAGAGCACCTGGTGGGCTAGAGTCCATGGGGTTGCAGAAAGTCAGATACGACTGAGCACCTAAACAACAAAACAAATGGGTCTATAGCTGTGAAAACAAAACGATTTTTAAACCTTTAAAAGAAATGTTAACCTTTTTTTAATGAGGTCTGAGCAATTTATTTTGCTTTGTAGGTAAAAGAGTACAGAGTAGCCCAAATCACAAAACTAAGCATAAGTTTATGTGATATGAGCCTCTTTCTTGCTAAAGAGACAAAGGGTCACTTATCCAAGAGAAGTGACTCGCCATGAAAGGTAATTGACAAGCTGGCCAGCAGGGCCATGGAGTCTGCCCAAGTTTCCATTAGGCAATCAATCCTATCCATGCCACAGGCCCCGGTTTATTGGCAAGTTGCCATACTTTGACCCACATAACAGTATAAGGATAGATTTTTAGTACAGAGAAGCAAGGCTCTGAAAAAAATCCCAGTGCTGTTTCAGTAACAAAGCTCTCAACTTGGGGTCATTATGCCTTGTCTGCCCCACCTGCAGCTAGTTGCATGCATTACCTCCTTCCCAGAACATTAGGGGAAACAGCTTCTGAAGTCCAGAGCTCAGGCCTGCTCTGGTGTTCCTGACGTGATTAGTATTTCAAACACCTGGCCTACACACAGCTGACAGCCTGCAGCCTTCAGCCTTTCAGGGTGGATCAGGAATGTGGATGTTCATTGTTTGGGAAATTAGTGTTCGGTTGGTGGAGGGAAGGTATGATAAGGACATAGGAATAAATACTGAAAAAAGTACTGTTTAATGTTATGTTTGTGGATATGGACATTTAGACAGAGTTTTGGTGTTCCTGAGAGTAACAGGAACAGGGCTTCTGGACTGGTGGAATCTGACACCTCACACAGGGTATTTGCTGTCTATCCCATGCCACGCTACAAAATAAAAACTTGCCTCATTTTAGTCTCAGGTCTTCAGTAAAATGAAAAAGCACATGTAATTTTAATTATAAAATTATATTCAAATATAATCTGTATTATTATTGTTGTTCAGTCAATAAGTCATGTCTGACCCTTTGTGACTCACGGTCTATAGTATGCCAGGCTTCCCTGTCTTTCACTGTCTCCTGGACTTTGCTCAGACTCATGTCCATTGAGATGGTGATGCTATCCAACCATCTCATCCTCTGTCACTCCCTTCTTCTGCCCTCAGTCTTTAAACATAATACATTTTATGTTATGTATTTTATATCAAAATTCAGGTCTTTCTAATACTGAGGAGTTATTTCATTGCATGCTATGTGATTTCATTCAGTAAAGAAAATGAGCAAAACTATACTATTCATTCATTTATTCATTGTGCTAAATCATGAAATGTATATGCTGGGGACACAGCAGAAAAATACTCTGCTATGTATAATCCATGCCCTCATGAAGTCTCAAAACTTATAAAGAAGGCCAGTGATAGCAAGCAAAATGATTTTCAAAAGATAAAGGACATGAAGATGAAACTAGTCATAATCATACATTTGAGAAGCTGGCAGGCCTTACCAGTCAGGACAGAGGAGATTAGGTGTTGCCACAGTAACAACAGCTCCAACAGGAGGTTAATGTACATTCTGTATCATCTTCCAGCAGGAGGCTCTGTCCTTAGTCACTCTAGGCAACAGATTCATTATGGAATAAGAAATATTCAGGTTCTCATGTATGTGTTCAGATGCTCAGTCCTGTCCAACTCTTTAGGACCCCATGAACTTGTAACCCACTAGGCTCCTATGTCCACAGAATTTTCCAGGCAAGAATACTAGAGTGGGTTGTCATTTCTTCCTCCAAGGGATCTTCCTGACCCAGGGATTGAATCCACATCTTCTGGATCTCCTGCATTGGCAGGTAGATTCTTTACCAATGAGCCACCTGGGAAGTTCAGGGTCTCATACTGGTTATTAAATTCTCTAACTCGGTGAAAACACACTTTGCTTGTCTTCACAATCCTCTGGCCATAGCTGGTTCCATATCCTCACCAGCCATGAGGGACCAGCATCAGTCTTCAGGTGAGGACTGGAAATAAAAGTTAAATATTAGGGAGCTGCTGCAGTGATGCCATGGAGACCTGATCTGCATCACCCCAGATAAATTTCCTTGTAACTCACAGTGCTTTTTACCCCTGAATTCACACATTATTCAAAATTTCCTACAAATGAAAAATATGTTCCATGAGCCATGTTGCGCTTCATGTCCATTGAGATGGTGATGCTATCCAACCATCTCATCCTCTGTCACTCCCTTCTCCTTCTGTCCTCAATTTTTATCCATGAAACATTTTTTAAAAATTTCTTTTTTGCCTTCTCTGTATATCCTAGTGTGTGTCCTTCAGTAAATATAAACTAAATAGATGAACATTTGGCATACTTTCTGTGCCTGGAAATGATAAAAAATCAATGCTTTCGTGAATGTTTCATAACACTTTAGAAAAATATGTACCATATAAGTTTGAAACAAATTGCAGTATATCTTTTTCATTAAATATATATTTTGAACACAAGTATTTTTGAAACTTAATTAAAAATTAGGTAGTGCTGTGTAATATAAGGGCTTAAGGAAGAAGTTCCGTAGTGAAATAGTTTATTTTTAATTCTAGCTCCTCCATTGTTTTAACAAAATGTTTAAATCTCTCTAGGCCTCAAATACCTGTATTTGTGTAATGGTGACAATAATATATATTGTATTGGGCTATTTTTAAACTATTTTTTATTTTATATAAAGTCCCTTTCCCTATACCTACTTCAGAATTAATAAATGATAGTCATTATTATTATTATTACTTTTTATAATATCATAAATTGGGATGAATCTCAAGTTATTCTTGCTGAGAGATACAATATTTATTAAATTTTAAAAGGCAATTATTATTCATTCACACATATTTTCATAAAATCCCTTTCTATATTAAAATTTATAAAATTACCATTCCAAATTTTATATTAATGAAATTTCAAGCCCTAATTAATAAAATAAAGATTGACAAATTTGATTAAGTTTAATTTATAAGAATATACACCAATTCCAAAAATAGGTGCAAAAATGCAAACATTATTGACAACCAGTAGGACAGAAACTAATTCAAATTTCTTAATGAACTAATAACTCTTGTAAATCAATTGTAAAAATGACTGTAATTTAGTATAAATATGCAAATGATATAAGCAGGCACTTTATAGATACAGAAATACAAGTATTTAATGCAAATATAAACTACTCAGTCTCTTTCATAAATTGCTATGCAATAAAAATGGAGTGAGGTAATAATTTCCCCCTAGCCTGTTGGTTTAAATCTGTGTTTCCAGGCCCTTAATTGAATTGTGACATGGTTGCCTTGATATCCCACAGTGAGAGTCTCTGGACTCAAAGACTGTAGTTTTCACTAGCCATCTGCACAAACAGATACTTATTTTCTCTACCAAAATATGCATTACATAGTGCCTTCTTATGATTGCCTTTGGGGAGAATTATTTAGAATCACTTATGCAAACTGTTTGAATATTTAAAATAGAAATATTAATATTCTCCAAAGTTTATTCAGAAAGTTGTAGCTCTGTTGGATGAAAATAATGGGATCTGTAAAGAAATAAAAATATATACGATTCAAAATCTGAAATATAAGATTGAAGTAATATTTCAATTAAATTGAAGTAAATACAAGACTGAAGTATGACAGTAAATGAAAATGAATCAATCTCTCCAAATAAAAAGCTGTTGTGAAGTCAGCAAGTGAACATTTATCATATATCAATACATATATGTGGAATCTTGAGAAATGGTATAGATGATATTTGCAAAGCAGGAATAGACACATAGATGTAAAGAGCAATGTATGGAGACTAAGGAGGAAAGAGGGGAAGTGGGAGGAATTGGAAGCTTGAGACTGACACACACACACTATGGATACCATGTATAAAATAGATAACTAATGAGAACATCCTGGATAGCACCGGGAACTCTACTCAAAGCACTGTGGTTGTCTGAACTGGGAGGAAGTCCCAAAGGAAGTGAATATTTGCATACGTATGGCTGGATCATTCTGCTGTAGGGTAGCGACTACAGTACAGTATACAACAGAAATGACAACCCACTCCAGGATTCTTGCCTGGATAATCCCATGGACCTTTGTCCACCTCCTTTGAGCCTGGCGGGCTATAGTCCATGGGGTCATAAAGAGTCAGACACGATTGAAGCAACTGAGCACACACAGCACACATGCTCCAACAAACATTAATTTTAAAAAAGGACGTGGCAAAAAGCAGCAGAGGGATTCTTGATCTGTAGCACTGCGTGCGGTGCAGCTGTCAGTTACTGGGGCAATAGAGCCATCCTGGTGCATGCTGGCAGGAGGCAACTCTGTCACGAACACAGCGTGGCTCAGGAAGTTCAAAACTGAGTGATGGGCAAAACCACACAGACAAATGCAAGCACAAGGGACGCAATTCCTCAAAAGGCAGCAGCTTAAATTTTCACATAACAGATAATGCACGTACTCAGAATCGATCAACGATAGGTAGATTGATAAACAGATACCAAGATGACAGAAGATGAATTTGGGATTACAAGAAATCTTTCAGCATCAGAAATCAGTGCAAATTAACATAATATGGAGGTGGCATTCTTATAAATTCATTAATCAAATATTCTATAACCTAATATCTGGTGTTGGGAAAGTTGTAAAGTAATTCACCAAATTTCTTATGCCTAGGTTGTAATATCAACTCAGAGAGATTATATAACATAGATAATTTAATGACTTTCATCTATGAATTTTCCTGACAAGTTAGTCCCTTGGAAATAAAGCACTGTATTATAAGAAGTTTCACAAGAGCATTTTTGGAAATGAGAAAAATTAAAAAACAAAACAAAACAATGTTATAACTGTTACATGACACAAGTTTGGAAATGCATACATGTCAAGATGTATTTATCGCAAAGCTGGTTAAAAAAGAGAAAAATTCAACTGGATCACACAAAGTGACTATAGATCTGTAACTTGCATAATAGTGGTGAACTGAGAGTAACAGGAAAGAAAAAAAAATCAACCTGTGTGCTAGGATGAGGAAATTAAAGAAGATTTTGTAAATATCTTTAATATCAAACTACATTCTTTTAATAAATAAAAAAATTATAAGTTGGGGCCAAATGACAATATGAAACCTTACGTTATCATCACTGCTTTGTGAAAGTAAAACTTCAGAATAAATATTGCTTTAAGTTTTAATAAGCATCTATTCCCTTGAAAATAAATTAATAGTACTAAATAATTATAGCAAATGACTAAGATCCTTGCTTCTAGACTTACAAGAACTGTCCTTCATTTCAATATCACAAGAATGCTTGAACATTACCCGGGCACTGTGGTGTCTCCAACCCTGCTTGACTGCCCTGCGGCAATTTTCAATTTTCCATTAGACTCTTCCCTGCTCTCAGAGGTCAGAGGTGCATCACCAATCAATAGTGGGTGGATCAGGGCTTCTGTGGTCAGAGTCCCTGAATCAATCCTGCCTTTATTATTTCTGGTCTCGGCTCAGCCTCATTCCTAAAATCCTTGCCATTTGTTAGCTCATTTTTCTTAAATTCTTCAAAGCTGTCATTGCTTTCTTTGTGTTTTCTTTTTGTCTCATGACTTCTTCCTCCAGAGAAAATCTTTCAGCTTCTTGGGAGCTAGCATGGTGGTGGTGGTTGTTTTGGGAACTGCTGTTCAAGCTTGGTTTTTCTCAGGGAAGTTTGTGCAACCCAGGGCACAGGCCTATACTCTGCTTGCTGTTCAGAACCAGACCTTGTGCCACAGGGAAGGACATTCCATATATCCACCGACCTCACTGGCTCAGTCAGGTCCATTTCCTCCAGAGCCTGATTTAGATGCATCATAGCCTCCTTCAGCTGATTACCTAATTCAAGTGATGGCATCTCTTTAAAAACCTTTTTCTGAATCTTGATGTTAAATTTCAGGATGGTTCCAACTGCAAGTTTCAGAAAACTTCATTAAAGTGAGTTCAAATCATGACAGGAGTCATTGTCCCAAACAAAAGGGAGACAAGGATGAAGTATTTTCAGGATCAGTCAACTCAGACACTTCAAGCAGGAGGAAAAGGAGCTGTGGGTGAAGGTTTTAGAGAAAAAGACAGAACAAGGACAATGAAGATAAAGAGCTGAAAATCAAGTGTCTAGGAGAAGATGAAGAGACTGAGGAGGTCAGGGAGAATTGACTGCAGATCTACATCCTAGAAGAGGAAAGGGTTCAGGTCAAACCATTCTTGTGAGAACAGAAGCAGAAGGAGCAGCCGGATGGTACCAAGCTGGAAATCTTCATCAAGGAAGTGAGGTTGGCCAACCGAGCCCCCTCAGAACCTGTATGGATGCTCCAGAGGGATGAGTCCCAGAACTTGGAGATGCTGGAGACATGGGCCTGCAGGGACACTGCAGAGTTGATACATGAGATGCTAAGAGACTGTGGATTCCATATGGCATGGGGCTTGTGATCACACCCTATGTTCGGATCTAGGCTGTCATGCCTGTGCTATAGGTGGCCAGTCTTGGGCAGGGGTGGGTCAGATCTTGTGAAGCTTTGGTGGAAGGGTGAGGAAACAGGAGCTTAATAGTACAGCTAGCACACTGCCAGCTCCCTCCATCCCACCCACCATAGGACCTCTCAGGAAGACACATTTATGTGCCTGTAAACATCAGACATCTGCTTTCTTGACACAGAATTGCCACAGATATATTTGCTTAGGTACACAAGAGAGTATGCACAAGGAACATTCATGCATTGCCTTCCATAATATCAAACGTTTGTAAACAGTACAAATGACTTTTGGCACCTATGAGACTGGTTGAGTACATGGAGCCAGGATTCTCTGTGCTACACTGTGTGTCCGTATGCTCAATTGCTCAGTCATGTCAACTCTGTGTGACCTCATGGACTACATGTAGCCGACCAGGCTCATCTGCCCATGGAATTCCACAGGCCAGAATCCTGGGATGTGTTGCCATTTCATATTCCAGGGTATCTTTCCGACCTATGGTTTGAAACTGAGTCTCTTGAATCTCCTGCATTGGCAGGCAGAATCTTTACCACTGTGTCACCTGGGAAGCCCAATAACACCAGTTAAAAGGATTTAATATAACTAAAAGTCCTGACATAGATTAACTCACAAAATTTAAAATATCAGCAGAACAAAGCAAGATGTGCAATGTTCTTATCCTTGACTAACAAGGAGGATGTGTGTATGTATCCACTCAGAATATCCTTGGAAAGAATTCAAGAAACAACTAACAATGATTTCCCTTGGAGAGCAGAATCTAGGTGCCTTTCTGGTAACATGCAAACGAATCAGTAAATGTACAAAACACACACAGAGAGAATTATCCATCTTGTTTGTGTCAAATTTAGAGTTTTGGCTTTAGTTCAGTTTAGTTCAGTCACTCAGTCGTGTCCGACTCTTTGCGACCCCATAAATTGCAGTACGCCAGGCCTCCCTGTCCATCACCAACTCCCGGAGTTCACTCAGACTCACGTCCATCGAGTCCGTGATGCCATCCAGCCATCTCATCCTCTGTTGTCCCCTTCTCCTCCTGCCCCCAATCCCTCTCAGCATCAAAGTCTTTTCCAATGAGTAAGTCTTCACAGGAGGTGGCCAAAGTACTGGAGTTTCAACTTCAGCATCATTCCTTCCAAAGAAATCCCAGGGCTGATCTCCTTCAGAATGGACTGGTTGGATCTCCTTGCAGTCCAAGGGACTCTCAAGAGTCTTCTCCAACACCACACTTCAAAAGCATCAATTCTTCTTCGCTCAGCCTTCTTCACAGTCCAACTCTCACATCCATACATGACCACAGGAAAAACCATAGCCTTGACGGACCTTAGTCGGCAAAGTAATGTCTCTGCTTTTGCATATGCTAGGTTGATCATAACTTTTCTTCCAAGGAGTAAGCGTCTTTTAATTTCATGGCTGCAATCACCATCTGCAATGATTTTGGAGCCCAAAAAAATAAAGTCTGACACTTTAAGCCTGACACAAAAAATGGATAATTCCCTCTCTGTGTGTAAATAGGACTATAGAACACTAGCCCTCAACTCACTCTAGACCACCACATTACTGAAGACCTATTTACAGCTGTTCTTTTGCCCAGAAAATTGTGTCTAATTGTCAAGAAAAAACTTACAAGGCATAGCAAAAAGCAAAAACATAATTGGAAGAGAGAGAGCAAGCATCAGAATCAGACAAACAGGGATGTCAAAATTATCAGACCAGGAATTTAAACAACTGATTAATGCACTGAGGGCTCTAATGAATAAAGTATACAGCATACAATGATGGGCATGATAAGCTGAAAGATAGAAACCCCCCCCCCAAAAAAAAAATGAAAAGAAATATGAGAGGTTAAAAAAAAAAACTATAACCAAAATAAAATGCCTTTCACGAGCTTACTAGTAGACTGGATATAGCTGAGGAAAAAATGTTTAAGTTCGATGATATGTCAATAGCATTCGTAACAACTAAAAAGGTAAGAGAACAGTGTGAAAGAAGAAAGCTTCTAGGGCCACAAAGCAACCCCAAAATGCACACATATTGGGAATATCAGACATAGAAGGAAGAGAGAAAAGAGTAGAAGACATATTTGAACCAATCATAAAAAAATTCCAAATTAATGTCAGACGCCAAACCACAGATTCAAGAAGCTCTAAGAATACTAAGTAGGATAAATATGGGGGAAAAAAGAAAGCTGCACCAAGACACATCAATGTCAGATGAAAGAAAATCAAAGAAAAGTAAAAGAAATGATCCTGTGTGATGCCAGAGGGGACTTTTTTTTTTTTTAATTAATAATAATTTTTTGGAGGGATTGAAGGAGGAGATATATCTAATTTGTGTTTTAAAATGTGAAAAGCTTACTCAGTAGTTTGTATAGATAACAAATTGGAAGATGCATATTGTGCATTGTAGGTAACCAGCTGAGGCCACTTTGGTGTAAATTCGGTGTCACCAGTGGTAATGGCAGGATAGACAGACTGACAGTATTTAGAAGGTATCATCAATAAGACAGAATTTTGCTATGTAGGAATAAGAAAGTTGAGTATCAGATGGCTCCCAATTTCACTGCCTTGCCATGTGAGATTGATGATGTTGCTAGTTTCTCAGAAAGAAAAGAAACATGCAGATGGAAATTCATGATTTCAGTTTTAGATAACTGTATATAGTCATTAAACACTTAGTAAATGAGCTGAAATGGGGACAGAATATTTTTCCTCTCTTTCCCTACATACAGATGATAATATCAATAGATTGATAGATGGACAGACGCACCTATTAGACAGATTAGATAGATCAATAGATCTGATACCTACATCTATATCTATATTGATGTCTCTCTCAGAGGGAAGGAAGGATGGAGACAGACAGACTGACACTCCTCATTATTTATGGATTCTATATTTGGGAATTTACCTATTGACTGAAATTTACTTGTGAACTTGAAGCCAAAATCAGTACTTGTTTTGCTTTCAGAGACTTTCCAGATATGCATGAAGTGACAAAAATCAATGGTTCAGAATCAGCCTTGCAATGCAAGGGACTTGGGTTTGATCCCTGATCTGAGAACTGTGATCCCACATGCTATGGTGCAACCAAGCCTGTGAGTCATGGCCAGAGTCCAGACACGCAACAGAAGATCATGGGTGCCACAACCAAGACCCACACAGCGAAATAAATATTTTTTTAAAATATCATTGCTGCCTCATGCTTGTGCTCATGGCTGTTTGAACTTGCTTTAGCACTCACACTGTAAAAAAACTGTCCTTTTATGACATATTTAGATCCACATTTTCACATTTTTATGCTTTCTTGGGTGGTTTTGCTAAAAAAAAAAATCCCCCAAGTATAGTGCTAAATAGTATATATTCAGTGTCACTAAGAGCAAGAAGGTTGTGACATATTTTACAAAGAAAATATGTGATGGATAAACCTATTTCAGGCATGAGTTATAGTGCTGTTGGCTGTGAGTTTGATGCTAATGTATCAACAGTATATATCTTTAAAAAAAGTCTTCCAATGAGAACAAACATTTTCTAAATATATATATATATATATATATTAATTGAATAGTTGACATAATGTGACCAGAGGCTTAGAGAAACCTAACCTTTCATTTTCCCTCGAAAGAATAATGGTGCAGTAGTCACTGATCCAGTGTCTGTGGCAAGTTCACAGAACGCAGTTACTACAGATAATGAGAACTGATTGTCCATGTGTCTGTGCCAAAAACCCCTGTGCACAGATAAGCTTACATTGGGGAGAATTCATCAAAAGCAGAGAAGTGAAGGATCAGGATTGATTCTGAAAAATTCCAAAATGTGAAGATTCGGTGGAGAATCTGCACGTCAAGGGCAATGCCAGTACTGTTGCACGTGCAGGGACTTCTCTATAGCTGCCTTACTGCTTTGTACACAAAGGTTCAAGATAGATGTTCCTTGAATTAAATCTTTAAAATTTTAAAAATGTTATGAAATCTATTAATTTTCAAGTAGAGAAACATTTCCAGATTTAAAGAAATGTCATTAAATTTTTCCCAATACAATAATTCTACTCAAGGTAATTTGTCTCAAGATATGGTGGTGCTAGTGGTAAAGAACCCATCTGCCAATTCAGAAGATGCAAGAGACACAGGTTCAATACCGGGGTTGGAGGATCCCCTGGAGAAGGAAATGGCAACCCGCTCCAGTATTCTTGCTTGGGAAGTTTCATGGATGGAGGAGTCTGGCTGGCTGCAGTCCATGGAGTCACAAACAACTGGACATGACTGAACAACTGAGCATATTCTTTCAATAGATCAAAACTAAAGAACTAAAAATCCAACATTGTAGAAACATTTGCATAATTTTATAGTCATCTTTTTTAAAGTTTATATATCTATTTCAACAAAAAGGTAGAAATAGTATAAAATAATGCATATTTTCTTTGGAGAAACACCAAATAATTTAAAAGATAATTTAAAAGACAGTGCACCTAATATATATTAAAACTAATAAAATCGTTTTCTTTGAAAATAATGTCAGTATTGCCTATTATGGGAAAAACATTTTACTTTCTCATATATAAATTAGTTTTTATAGCCTTGCAAAATTCAAATTCTGCATAAATTAAAAATATTTTCCCATTATTCTGATTTTCCTTGGAATAGTTTAAAACCTGCATTATGTAAAATTTTATGCAGCCAGTGGGATTTTAGTTCCCTAAGCAGGGATTGAAGTCAGGCCCAGGCAATGAAAATGTCTAGTCCTAACCACTGGACTGCTACAGAATTTCCTGCATTATATAAAATTTTAAATTAGAATCAATAGAAAAGAATAAGTGTTTAGAAACCATTTTTAGCCATTTGACTCTAAAATATGGGATTTTATATATTTGTATATGAATGGAATTAAAACTGAGCACGTGAGTTAAGCAGGTGCTTGCCCCATTTAGAGACACTGCTGTCGTCTTTTTTTTTCCCATCTAGATGTTGCTGATTACGTTCCTGTGGTTTACTTTAACATGTGCACTTGTACTATCTCTAGATTAGTAGCTGGGGACTGAAAAGAATCGTCTATAGTCTTTTTTCACGTGCACACCATCACCCCAGACACTGGCCACACTGCCAGAACAAACTCCTGTGAAATGGACGAAAACAGCTTTTCTGCCTTTATCCCCTCTGAATGTTTTCATTATTCTAATAAGCCATTTTTCTTAACACAGGCTCAGCTGGCCCAGCCCTTCCAGTATCCCCTGAGATCATTCTGTTTATGATTCACATGCAATTTATGTGAAGCTTGACATAAATTACACTGTAATTAAATCAAAATGATACAAGACAAACATACGAAGTAAGGGAAATGACAGGAGCCTAGAGGCAGCAAGGCACATTCAGGAACTTCGGTTTCTTGGTTTCCTTAAACATGGGAACATAAGCCCTATGTCTCCCTGAATGAATATAGTTGTGGCTGGACTTAAAGCAGAAAACAGGACAGAGACCTTGGCCTCATGTCCATTTGGGGGCAGGAGTCTCACCTGGCTGATGAACGGCTCCGGTGATGGGAGCAGAGAGGCACTAGGACTGACGTGATCCGGACGTGAACCCTTGGAAGGCAGAATTCAGAGGCCCATGCTTGTGTTCCACGTTCGGGCTTGCTGCAGCAGTGGGGCAAGTCACCTCCTTGCATCTCACTGTCCTCACTCTTCTGTACCCTAAGTGAGTTTGATTTTTGATGGTTTCACTTCCATAGTTTCTAAGTCTATATCCACAAATTTTCAAACTGCTTCTTCATTTTGATTACACATAGAGAAATTTTCAGTACCAGGAATTAAAAAATGACAACTGTGTATGCCTTTGTACTTAATCTTCCAAGAAAAGAGTAAATTTTAAGAAAAATATAAAATATGTAAAGTACAGTGAGAATGTAACATTTTTAAAGCAAGGAGTGCTTTGGTCCTGGAACACTGATTAGATCTATTTATACAGTTCTTGCTACAAATGTATTGCTTTCTAAATATAGTGGAGATATGTAAAGACTAATGACTTCAAAACGGTATAAAGCCTTACAAAGAAACCAATTACATTTCAGCATTTGCATTTGTTAACACATTAATAGATGTACTGACTGTTGGTCATTTAGATTTTTCTCATGCACAGACAGATGATAGATAGGTAAATAGATAATCGTGGTTATAGTTTATATTCTGTCTTCCTGGGCCACATCATAGCTAGTCTTTTTTTTTTTTTTTCTGTCCAAATATAATTTAATTTACTTGATAGTACAGGTAATTATATCCTCCTTTGTGTAGCTACTATGAACTAGAAAGAAGAAGTATTACCAATACATAATCTGTACTTTCAGTCTCATGTAAAAGAAGCAACCTACACAAAATTGAGTCTTGCCCATTTCCTAATGTCAAGATCAATTATTGAGGATGAATTTTCCAACTTAAAAAAATATTCCATTTACATATATGCATTTATCTGTTTTTTAATTTATTTATTTTAATTGGAGGTTAATTACTTTACAATATTGTATTGGTTTTGCCATACATCAACATGAATCTGCCACAGGTATACACATGTTCCCCATCCTGAACCCCCCTCTCTCCTCCCTTCCTGTACCATCCCTCTGGGCCATCTCAGTGCACCAGCCCCAAGCATCCTGTATCCTGCATCGAACCTGGACTGGTGATTTGTTTCATATATGATATTATACATATTTCAATGCCATTCTCCCAAATCATCCCACCCTCTCATAGCTAGTCTTTTTAAAGAAATAAAATCAAGAAACAGCAGCCCACTCCAGTACTCTTGCCTAGAAAATTCTATGGATGGAGGAGCCAGGTGGGTTACAATCCATGGGGTCGCAAAGAGTCGGACACAACTGAGCAACTTCACTTTCACTTTCCTTTCTTACTGTTTCAGAAAGAGGAGATGAGCCTCCAATATTTACGTTTCATTTTCACAATATTTCTGCATCGTGCTTCTCTCCAGTTATTTTAAGAATAAACACTGGATAAGAAAGCTGTGGTACATATACACAATGGAGTATTACTCAGCCATTAAAAAGAATACATTTGAATCAGTTCTAATGAGGTAGATGAAGCTGGAGCCGATTATACAGAGTGAAATAACCCAGAGGGAAAAGCACCAATACAGTATACTTACACATATATATGGAATTTAGAAGGATGGTAATGATAAACCTGTACTCGAGACAGTAAAAGAGACACAGTGTATAGAACAGCCTTTTGGACTCTGTGGGAGAGGGAGAGGGTGGGATGATTTGGGAGAGTGGCAGTGTAACATGTATGATATCATAAGTGAAACGAATCACCGGTCTAGGTTCAATGCATGATGCAGGATGCTTGGGACTGATGCAGAGAGATGATCCAGAGAGATGGTGTGGGGAGGGAGGGGGGGGTGGGGGTTGGGATTGGGAGTTCATGTACACTCGTGGCTGATTCATGTCAATGTATAGCAAAATGAATACAGTATTGCAAAGCAAAACAAACTAAAAATTAAAAAGTAATTTTAAAAAAGAATAAACACTGGATATTGTTTTTGAACTTCTTGCTTAAGGCTTTCTTCATTATTTTGTGCATATCATCTTTGGTTTATATTTTACATTTTTCAATAATTTTTTTCTGAGTTCTATGGCTCTTCAATGAAGTTTAATTACTCTTGATATATGTTAGATTCTAATATCTGGCAAGATCTTTAGTCTATCATTAACATTCTTTTTTTATTTCAGAATACATTAAATAGTCTTATTCATTTATTTTATTAATGAATTTAAGAACCATTTTGTCAGGTTTCATAAAGTATCTTATTAGACTTTTAATTGGAAATGCACTCAATCTATAACTTAACGTGGAAACAGTTGTCATACCTCCATGTATTCTTTCAAATGACAATTAAACAGCCACAGATTTTATGCTGGCCAAAGACCATACAGGATTCCTTGACTACTGTTCAAAGTTACAGCTTCCAGTGTATGCTCAGATAAAGTTTTGTGACAACACTGTAAGCTCTCTTGCTGTTTATTTATGTTTGTAATGATGTTTTTCAACAGAAAAAGTAGAAAACACAGTTGGAGTCCAGAGAAGGGCATAGAGTTGAATAGAAATGAAGGAAAGGCTTACATCACAAAATCTGGTAAAAATGTGAGGCTTAGAAATAAATAGGAAGCATAGAAAGTTTGAAAATCTCAGCAGAGTTGCATTTAAAAGTTCTAGTTCATTATGAATTAGAGTCTGTTGAAGAGATTCAATTCTGTGTCTGTTTCCATACAGTTCTGTGAAAAGCACTGAGCCCTGTATTCCTGACACCATCCTAGCTTCTGGGATCCAGTGCCAAGATGTTGGTGGTGGAGCTGGACTGTGCCCTAGCCATCTGCTGATGTAAGTGCGCTTCCCTCCTATCTCTCTGACTGGTCCTCCCAACATCACAGGAATGTCTTTAACTGAAATTCATTACATTTACCTGCCAGTCCTGCTAAGAGAGGGTCACCCATGACTGGGAATTCTGTGCATCCCTGTGAGTGGGCCTGATTGGTTAAAATGCATATTTATGAAGTTAAGTCTTTGCTATTCTTCTGACAAATAGTTTTCTTTTTGTGGAAGTTCATCAGAATATAGAATCCAAGTTATATTTAACTTGTATAATGAAATAGAAGGCTTCAATATGATATGTATAGGATTTTTTTAATTTGGAATTTCGAAAGAGCTTATCTATCAACCAAATACTATATCTTGATATTTATTTGAAAAAAATTCCCTCCAATATAAAATGTATCAGTTGATATAGGTAAACAACTTATACTATAAATAGCAACTTTCATAATTAATTTTAATCTTCAGGTTCCTATTTTAGCTTCTCTAGGAGTAATTTATACTCATTTTATTTATTTGTTATATTCATTTTTATTATCATGTTTACAAATGTCTTATGTACTTGATTATACTTTCTTACTTTTTTTTAAAGAAACTTCAGGTTCCATCTTTCTAATGTATTTTTTATTATCTTATGAATTTCATTTTAGAACTTCTTTAAAGTAAGTCTTTTCCCCTTGCTTAGAAGTGCTATTATTTCTTTCTTCTTAAGAAAAATAACTGACTTATTCTCAAAACCACTTAGCTTTTTCTATTTGGAAATGGACACCTAGTGAAACCATCATGTTCAGTCAATTCAATTGTTCAGTGGTGTCCGACTCTTTGTGACCCCATGAACTGCAGCATACCAGGCTTCTCTGTCCATCACCAGCTCCCAGAGCTTTCTGAACTCATGTCCATCAAGTCAGTGATGCCATGTAACCATCTCATCCTCTGTTGTCCCCTCTCCTCCTGCCTTCAATCTTTCCTACGATCATGGTCTTTTCCAATGAGTCAGTTCTTCACATCAAGTGGCCAAAGTATTGGAGCTTCAGCTTCAGCATCAGCCCTTCCAATGAATATTCAGGGGTGATTTCCTTCAAGATTGACTGCTTTGATCTTCTTGCAGTCCAAGGAACTCTCAGGAGTTTACTTCAACACTACAGTTCAAAAGCATCCATTCTTTGGTGCTCAGCTTTCTTTGTAGTCCAACTCACATATCCATACATGACTACTGGAAAAACCATAGCTTTGAAACCATAGCTGGCAAATTAATGTCTCTGGTTTTTAAATAAGCTGTCTAGGTTGGTCATAACTTTTCTTTCAAGGAACAAGCATCTTTTAATTTCATGGTTGCAGTCTTCATCTGCTGTGATTTTGGACCTCTGGAAAATAAAGTCTGTCACTATTTCCATTGTTTCCCCATCTACTTGTCATGAAGTGATGGGACCAGATGCCATGATCTTAATTTTCTGAATGTTGAATTTTAAGCCAGCATTTTTACTTTTCTCTTTCATTTTTACCAAGAGACTCTTTAATTCCTCTTTGTTTTCTGCCATTAGGGTGGTGTCATCTACATAGCTGAGGTTATTGATATTTCTCCCAGCAATTTGATTCCAGTTTGTGCTTCATCCAACCCTGCATTTCTCATGTACTCCACATATAAGTTAAGTAATCAGGGTGACAATATACAGCCTTGATGTATTCCTTTTCCTATTTGGAACTGGTGAGTTGTTCCATGTCCAGTTCAAACTGCTGCTTCTTGACTTGCATATACATTTCTCAGGAGACAGGTCAACAAGTCTGGTATTCCCATCTCTTTCAGAATTTTCCATAGTTTATTGTGATCCACAGTCAAAGGCTTTAGCATAGTCAATGAAGCAAAAGTAGATGTTTTTCTGGAATGCTCTTGCTTTTTCTGTTATCCACGGTTGTTGGCAATTTGACCTCTGGTTCCTCTGCCTTTTCTAAATCCAGCTTGAATATCTGGAAGTTATCAGTTCATGTACTATTGAAGCCTCAATTGGAGAATTTTTAGTGTTACTTGGCTAACATGTGAGATGAGTGCAATTGTGTGATACTTTGAGCTCCCTTTGGCATTACCTTTTTTTGGGATTGGAGCGAAAACTGACTTTTTCTATCCTGTGGCCACTGATGAGTTTTCCAAATTTGCTGTCATAGTGAGTGCAGCATTTTCACAGCATCATTTTTAGGATTTGAAATAGCTCAACCTGAATTCCATCACCTCTACTAGCTTTGCTCGTGGTGATGCTTCCTAAGGCCCACTTGACTTCACATTCCAGGATGTCGGGCTCTTGGTGAGTGATCACACCATTGTGGTTTGCTGAGTCATTAATATCTTTTTTTTTTTTAAATAATCCTTTTGTGTATTCTTGCCACCTCTTCTTAATATCTTCTGCTTCTGTTAGGTCCGTACCATTTCTGTATTATTTTCTGCTCATCTTTGCATGAAACATTGCCTTGGCAGCTCTAATTTTCTCTAAAAGATCTCTAGTCTATTCCATTCTGTTGTTTTCCTCTATTTCTTTGCATTGATCCCTGAGCAAGGCTTTCTTATCGCTGCTTGCTATTCTTTGGAATGCTGCATTCAAATGGGTGTATCTTTCTTTTTCTCCTTTGCCTTTAGCTTCTGTTCTTTTCTCAGCTTTTTTTTTCTTTTTTAGTTTTCCATCACTTTATTATTTCACAAAAGTTGCATCAGTGAATAATATGTGTTTTGAGTTAGGTCATTTTTCCATACACACAGAGGACATACACATGAAGGATCTGATGGTCAGCTGCATTTTTCTCATGCACATTAAAATGAGAGTATGGCTATTTAATAGTGTTATATCCTTCACAATCACTTCAAACCCCACCCTACCCCTCCACACACACACATGGCAGCTGGTGGCACACCTGGAAGAACAGGTGAGCTCAGGGCTCTTCTGTGCTCTTCTTCTTTTTTTTTTCACTTTATTTTACTTTACAGTACTGTATTGGTTTTGCTGTCCATCAACATGAATCCACCACGGGTGTACACATGTTCCCAATCCTGAACCCCCTCCCACCTCCTTCCCCATCCCATCTCTCTGGGTCATCCCTGTGCACCATACATCTGTGTCTCTTCTGCTGTCTTGTAAGGCCTTCTCAGACAGTCATCTTGCTTTCTGCATTTCTTCTTCTTGGAAGTGGCCTTGATCACTGCTTTCCATACAATGTCATGAACCTCTGTCCATAGTTCTTCAGGCATTCTATCAGATTAATCTCCTGTATCTATTTGTTACTTCCACTCAGATTAATCTCCTGTATCTATTTGTCACTTCCACTGTGTAGTCAAAAGGGATTTGATTTAGGTCATATCTGAATGGTCTAGTGATTTCCCCTACTTTCTTCAATTTAAGTCTGAATTTGGCAATAAGGAGTTTATGGACTGAGCCACAGCAGCTCCCAATCTTGATTTTGTGGACTGTATAGAGCTTTTCCATCTTTGACTGAAAAGATTATAATCAATCTGATTTCGGTATTGACCATCTGGTGAATGTCCATATGTAGGGCTGTCTTTTGTGTTGTTCGAAAAGGGTGTTTGCTATGACCAGTGTGTTCTCTTGGCAAAACTCTGTTAGCTTTTGCCCAGCTTAATTTTGTACTCCAAGACCAAACTTGCCTGTTGCTCCATGTATCTCTTGACTTCCTACTTTTGCATTCCAGGCCCCTTTGATGAAAAGGACATCACTTTTTTTTTTTTGCTGTTAGTTCTGGAAACCTTGAAGGTCTTCATAGAATCGTTCAACTTCAGCTTCTTCAGCATTAGTGGTTGGGGCATAGATTTAGATTACTGTGATACTGAATGGTTTGCCTTGGAAGCAAACAGAGATCATTCTGTCATTTTTTGAGATTGCATCCAAGTACTGCATTTTGGACTTTTGTTGATTATGAAGGCTACTCCGTATCTGCAAAGGGATTCTCATCACAGTAGTACGTATAATGGTTATCTCAATTAAATTCACCCATTCCAATTCATTTAATTCACTGAGTCCTAAAATGTTGATGTTCATTCACTCTTGTCATCTCTTGACTACTTCCAATTTACATTGATTCATGGACCTAACATTCCAGTTTCCTTTGCAATATTGTTCTTTATAGCATCAGAATTTATTTCCATCACCAGTCACATTCAAAACTGGGCCTTTTTTTTTTTTTTTCCTTCACTTTGTCCCCATCTCTTCATTCTTTCTGGAGTTATTTGTCTTTTCTTCTCTAGTAGCATATTGGCTACCTACTGGCCTGGGCAGTTCATCTTTCAGTATCATATCTTTTTGCCTTTTCATACTATTCATGGAGTTCTCAAGGCAAGAATACTGAAGTGGTTTGCCATTCTCTACCATCATGCAGTCTAGCATGTTACTATTTTGTTTACTATTCTTAGTTTCTTGCTTTCAGTGGCCATTTAGATGGCCATTCTAAATATAATACTGCATAAAAGTAAAATGTCTTGTCTTTAAGTATTAATTAATGACTAACAGTCATTAATGAATGTTATTTACTTAATGCTTAACATATTTAAATATTTTTAATTTAAATGTTAATTGAATAATATATAATTAATTATTGTTGGTGGTTAATGAATATTTTAGTATTGAGTTTTTAATATGCATTTTTAGCTATATAATTTAAAAAGTTTTTATTTTGGTTTGTTAAATGTCTAATTTTCATAATAGTCCATTTTTACTTAAGGAACAATTACATACTATTTCTACTTAAACTTGCCAAGTATTTGGTAATCATGCCTATTTAAGACTGTTGAACTCTTCTATTCTAATTATGCCATAATGATAATGGTGAATTGATGATACTAAATTGTTACACCATTATTCTGATTTTCAAATGTGTTTTGAATTTATACAAGATTTTCTAATCCATTGCTGACTGCACTTAGTGGGCATTATATAATAGCTATTTTAGGATTTTTTTTTATGAATCACAAAGCTGATATCTAACTCTTTTTCTTTCAACTTATATTTTATACAATTATCAGAAAGAAATTTCACTTTACACAATGTGGGAAACATTTCTGGATGTATTCAGTTCAGTCACTCAGTTGTGTCTGACTCTTAGCAACCCCATGAATTGCAGCACGCCAGGCCTCCCTCTCCATCACCAACTCCCAGAGTTCACTCAAACTCACGTCCATCAAGTTGGTAATGCCATCCAGCCGTCTCATCCTCTGTCGTCCCCTTCTCCTCCTGCCCCCAATCCCTCCCAGCATCAGGGTCTTTTCCAATGAGTCAACTCTTCATATGAGGTGGCCAAAGTACTGGAGCTCCAGCTTTAGCATCATTCCTTCCAAAGAAATCCCAGGGCTGATCTCCTTCAGAATCGACTGGTTGGATCTCCTTGTAGTCCAAGGGACCCTCAAGAGTCTACTCCAACACCACAGTTCAAAAGATTCAATTCTTCAGTGCTCAGATTTCTTCACAGTCCAACTCTCACATCCATACATGACTACTGCAAAAAACATAGCCTTGACTAGATGGACCTTTGTTGGCAAAGTAACGTCTCTGCTTTTGAATATGCTGTCTAGGTTGGTCATAACTTTCCTTCCAAGGAGTAAGGGTCTTTTAATTTCATGGCTGCAGTCACCATCTGCAGTGATTTTAGAGACCCCAAAATAAAGTCTGAGACTATTTCCACTATTTCCCCATCTATTTTCCATGAAGTGATGGGACCAGATGCCATGATCTTCATTTTCTGAATGTTGAGCTTTAAGCCAACTTTTTCACCCTCCTCTTTCACTCCTGGATGTATTACATAGCTGTGGATATTACTGTGAAACACACATTTTGAAGGAGACCAGCCCTTAAGATACATGAGCGTTTGATCCCTATCCTCACATTAGAGACATTTCCCAGCTTCTAACTGGACTCATATATCATTATGGGATAAATATATTTGGCAGCCTGGCAAGCTTTGTCAGATCATCCCTTCTTTTGGTAGCATCACTCTCTTCTCAATGCTCTACAAGGAAACACACTTTTGATCACTCTATTTATGATAACTGTTATCTTCTTCTAGATTTTGCACAGTAGATTCTATAAATCATGTCTCTTTTAACAACTCATTGAAGTTCAGTCAATCAAAGCACTGCCTCCAGCTAAGAAAATCAGACCCTTTCCCTAGGGTTGTGAAACATGAGGTCAAAGATAATGAGTCCCTTTTAGCTTCTGTCAGTCAAGAAAGTTATTAACTATGAAGCACACAGGAGCTATGTATAGCTGCTTTTCCTGCCCTATGGAGAATGCTCATGTAGAAGAATAAAGGTCACCTGCCAGGAGAACTGGCAGTAAGTGACGGTTGAGAGCATGGAGCCAACACGATCTGTTTCCCCTTGGCCCTGCGACCCAGCTACAGCCTTGAACTCCTTTTTATTCTGTATTTTATTTTTTAGTTTTTTGAATGTTGTTTTTTTAAATTATTTTATTTTAATTGGAGAATAATTACTTAACAATATTATGATGGTTTTTAACATATATCATCATATATACTTACAGCCTTGAACTTCTGGAGGTACATAACTCTTCATACATATATATTCATTTAGTTTTCTTTGGTTAGTTCAATTTTCATTCTATTTATTAGCAGCCAAACAGATACTTAATTATGACCCCAGTCTCATTTTATTTTTTCAATTTATAGCAAAATAGTAATGATTACAAATAAGCCCATTAGTTTAACACTTAGTCTTCCCTTTGAGCCTAGGTTAGACTTAACAGCTCACATTAAAAGAATAAAGTATAAAAAAGAAAAAGAAAAAAAAGGAAATTTACTGTGGAGGGAGCTCCTAAGCACCAACTTAACCAGCTTAACATCACGTGTGATATCCTATGAATATCATGTACCCTCTTATACAATGCAATGAGAAAGATCTTTCATCCCTGCTGTATTTTTTTTAAAAATCCCCCACTTGTAAAAGAATGAAATTAGATCACTTTCTAACCCCATACACAAAAATAAACTCAAAATGGATTAAAGATCTAAACGTAAGACAAGAAACTATAAAACTCCTAGTGGAGAACATAGGCAAAACACTCTCTGACATAAATCACAGCAGGATCCTCTATTACCCACCTCCTAGAATACTGGAAATAAAAGCAAAAATAAACAAATGGGATCTAATTAAAATTAAAAGCTTCTGCACAACAAAGGAAACTATAAGCAAGGTGAAAAGACAGCCTTCTGAATGGGAGAAAATAATAACAAATGAAACAACAGACAAACAACTAATCTCAAAAATATACAAGCAGCTTATGCAGCTCAACTCCAGAAAAATAAATGACCCAATCAAAAAATGGGCCAAAGAACTAAATAGACACTTCTCCAAAGAAGACATACGAATGGCTAACAAACACATGAAAAGATGCTCAACATCACTCATTATCAGAGAAATGCAAATCAAAACCACAATGAGGTACCATTTCACACCAGTCAGAATGGCTGCGATGCAAAAGTCAACAAGCAATAAATGCTGGAGAGGGTGTGGAGAAAAGGGAACCCTCTTACACTGTTGGTGGGAATGCAAATTAGTACAGCCACTATGGAAAACAGTGTGGAGATTCCTTAAAAAATTGCAAATAGAACTGCCTTATGATCCAGCGATCCCACTGCTGGGCATACACACCGAGGAAACCAGAATTGAAAGAGACACGTGTACCCCAATGTTCATCGCGGCACTGTTTGTAATAGCCAGGACATGGAAGCAACCTAGATGTCCATCAGCAGATGAATGGATAAGAAAGCTGTGGTACATATACACAATGGAGTATTACTCAGCTATTAAAAAGAATACATTTGAATCAGTTTTAATGAGGTGGATGACGCTGGAGCCGATTATACAGAGTGAAGTAAGCCAGAAAGAAAAACATCAATACAGTATACTTACACATATATATGGAATTTAGAATGATGGTAATGATAAACCTGTACGCAAGACAGCAAAAGAGACACAGTTGTATAGAATGGCCTTTTGGACTCTGTGGGAGAGGGAGAGGGTGGGATGGGTTGGCAGAGTGGCAATGTAACATGTGTGATATCATAAGCGAAATGAATTGCCAGTCCAGGTTTGATGCAGGATGCAGGATGCTAGGGACTGATGCACGGGGATAATCCAGAGAGAGGGTGTGGGGCGGGAGGGTGGAGGTGGGGGTCGGGATTGGGAGTTCATGTACGCTCATGGCTAATTCATGTCAATGTGTAACAAAACGAATACAGTATTGTAAAGCAAAACAAACTAAAAAATAAAAATTAATTAAAATAAAAAAATAAATAAATAAAAATCCCCCAAACCAGTCTGATCATGAGGAAACAATAGGCAAACTCAGAGTAAGAGACATTGGACAGGATGTCAGGCAAGTTATTTTCAAAAGATTAAGGCCCTGAAATATAAGGAAAAAAACATGAAATTAACACAGACTGTAAGAAACTAAATCCAGCTAAATGCATTGTGATCCTCTACATTGGATTCTGGAACAGAAAAAGACCATGAATGGAATTCTGGTGAGATCTCAATAATGATTAGAGCTTAATGAAGTCATGTGCCTATCTTAATTTGTTAGTTTTGACAAATCTGCCATAATAATACCAGAAACTTTAAGAGAATGGAATAGGGGAGCCTGGATGAGGGTTACAGAGAAACTCTATATATTGTCCCTGCAACACCTTTCTGAAGATAAAATTATTCCAAAATATGTAATTGTTTAAAGTAAGAATAAAGAAATATTATGAAAGAATTTCATGCTGATAAATTTGAAAATTCTAAAGAAATCCACTTGTAAGTCACATGATGAGCATCCATAATTTCATTCCTTGGTTTCTATAGTTATGAACTCATTATTAAAATTGAGCTGTTTATGCAGAGAATTGCTTTCAAGGATATAATTAAATTTTGGCAAAAGTGCTTTATGAAAATATTGTAGTGATTTACTTTCTCATGGAAACTGGCAGACTCAGACCTCTTCATTAGGGCCATATTGTTCCAAGAGCCTCCAGGATGTAAAGCAGGAGAACTTTCTAGGGCTCAGAATGAGGAAACCCTCTCATACATAGCAGGGATGTGAAAGAAAATGTCAAACCCAGTAAATGGGTCACTTTCCCAGGTCATTTATCCTTTCAGTACAAATATATTGAGTGCCTAATGTATGACAGGCATTGTTCCAGGAGCTGAGCAGATGGATCAGCAAGCCAAGTTCTCACCCTTACGAAACCAGCATTTCAAGGGAGAGAAAGTGAGCAAGCAAACAGAAGCATCATACACTTTCAAGTTGTGATTCAAGATATAAAAGAAGGAGGAGGACAAGGGCTCAGGGTATTGTGACCCAGTGTGTGATGTGACATCCCACCATCTGCCTTTAATACCCATGAGGATATCAAAGTCATGAATACATTAGATTAGCAGATAGTTGACCAGCATTACGAAAATGGGTACAATCCCCAACCAGAAAAAAATAGCATTCAGCCACTGGGGAAACCACCAGCTGGAGAGGCTGGAGCAGAGAATTCCTCAGAAATTATCTTCAGAGGTTACTTAGCTCAGGAGATGCTGAACAACATTACAAGACAGAAGTGAATACACAGAACTGGGCAAAGTGCAAGGTCACCATTGCCCATATGCCTCTAATTCTATTTAAACATTTCTGTATTTGGACAGCTGCCCTTGTAAAGTCCACGGCTTACACATGCTCTCCACAGGAACCTTGGCCAGTCCCTTCAAATTTCAGACACAGGTCACAAATATGAGATGAAACGAGGGGCACCCTAAGGCATTGCATCTGATGCAGAATCACATAGAGCTACGGTCCATGTCTTTGGAACAAAACCAGTAGGTTATAAAATAAACATATCAGCAACTGTATGTGTTCAATTGAAGATATTTTTATTTTCCTTTTACATAGATATCTTTCTTCTTCTTGCTATTGTTAGCTTTAGGTCACTAGTCTTCCAACTGCCTACATTGTCTGTTATTCTAACCATCAGGTTAAATACTTCCAGAAATTGGTCATCAAAGGCAAAGAGAGGCAAATTTCAAAACATTACTTTCAATCTTCATTAAAATCAGGAAAAGCTGCTATCTAATCCATTATCTAATCTAATTAGTTTGTTTGCTAACAAACTAATCCAGCGATAGTCTTTTACCTCTATAAATAAAAGATGCATGCATGTCAATCACTCATTTGTATCCAACTCTTTGTGACTCCATGCACTATAGCCTGCCAGGCTCCTCTGTCTGTGGGATTATTCAGGCAAAATTACTGGAGTGCATTGTCATTTCCTCTTCCAAGAGATTTTCTCAGCCCAGGGATTGAATTTGTGTCTCTTGCATTTCTGCATTGACAGGTGAATTATTTAGCACTGAGCCTCCTGAAAAGCCCATAAATAAAAATGGTGCTGTGCTGCGCTCTGTCACTCAGTGTGTCTGACTGTTTTGCGACCCTTTGGACCATAGCCAGACAAGCTCCTCTGACCGTGGGATTTTTCGGGCAAGAATACTGAAGTGTGTTGCCATTTCCTCCTTCAGGGGATCTTCCTGAACCCAGGTATTGAACCTGAGTTTCATGAATTGCAGGTGGTTTTTTTACCACTGAGTCACCAGGGAAGCCCAAATAAATGATAAGAACCTACAAATTCTACCTTTTTAATATTTAAAGAAAAATAACAAATCCCATTGCTAGCAGCAGGCCAAATGCAGCAAATTATTTTTCCTATAATGGTATGGAGTGGACTGACCTCTCCTAGCCTCTGTCCTCATGCCTGGTGCAAGCATGCATCATCAAAACTGGCTAAGGTCAATGGTCCAGTCTACAACTCCAAGACCAGGGTTTTCTGTGTGTGAAGGCTAATGAGATTTTATGGGGATGAAACACAGCACTGTCCACAATAGAGCTGTGTTCCAGAAACTGATCTTATCAGTAATGACTTAGCCTATTCCAAACTGTCTCAATCGGACTGATTTTTTCTTTTCTTTCTTTCTTTCTTTCTTTTTTTTTTTTTTAACAAAATGGTTGATTTCCAATGAGTTTGTGATATTTGAATCTATATAAATAAACAGAAGAGTAGTACTGAAATTCAAATAGATTAAAATAGTTTTAACTGATGCCCTGAAAGATAGGGATATTTGATTAGAAATTGCAAATGTCCTCTGCTGTAGTTTATTGGGACAAAGCTACTTGAAATTCCATTTGCTTTTTTATTCCCAAGCTATTTTAACTATAATTTCTAAATGAAAAAATTAAATATCATGGATTTTCAAATTATAAGCTTTTGTCCCAGAGTCCTTTGCAATACTTATGACACCATTGTCAACACACATTTGTTGAGGTACCTTGTTAAGATAGAAGACTTAATGACCTGCTTGTTGTTCACCATATATATTATGCAGAAGGGTGAAAGTTATAGCCTAAGTTGGACTTGAGACTTGTGTTAGCTCATGGATGGTCCTTGTTGGAAATTTATTTTGATTAGGGCTTTTGACTGTAGAGTATTTATATCTGTATTGCTTGGTTTGTGTTAATTAGCATCTTAAAGGACAAAGGAGTGGAGTGGGTGAGGAGGCAATGTGGGCTCGCCCAGGAGCCTGATCCTTAGGCTAACCCTATCCCTTCTCAGAAAAGTTAAGCAATGCAATTATACAAAGCCTGTGGGAGACTCAGAGATGGGTTGTAGCTGCACTGATGCAAAGTAAAAAAAGACGAATTCTTTCCATCCTGTAAGGAAACTCTAATGGCTTCAACTCAGTGAGAATGTCAAGGCACAGTGTGAACTCCCCTCCCCCGACTCCAGGCTTCCATTTCTGCAAGTCTCTGATAAATCAGCCTTTCCTGCAATTTTTTGAGCAGACATTCAGTCACTAGGTGGAAGTGGTTAAGCAACTAACTTGTAATAAGGACAAAACTTACTAAACAGAGGGCTAAAATAGAAGTTGAGGAATTAAATAGATCCTGTGATGCATCCTTGTGTATTCCAAGAAATGACATAGTAAAAAGTAAAGGTCCTTTGTAGTTCTGTATTTTGAAAGTAAGTGACAATAGTGTGTGACATTTTGGAAGCTATATTTACTGGAAAATTTTATAAAATATTCAAGGTACAAATAATTTAAAACTTCTAAAATATTTTTTAAGATTTGAGAAAAAAGAAGGAAAATATTTTCTTACTCTGTAACTCCAGCATAATCTTTATATCAAAGATCACAAAAGCATCAGAAAGAAAATAATCTGATCACATGAATGAACATGGAGGAGAAAATACTGAATAAAGTATTATCAGACAGATTTCATAGTGTATTTAAAAGGATAAAACATCAAGACCAAATTTGATTTATACCAGGATTACAAATGTGGTTTAATATTTGAAAGCCAATTGATATAATTTATCACAACATCAATAGTGTGTGACATTTTGGAAGCTATATTTACTGGAAAATTTTATAAAATATTCAAGGTACAAATAATTTAAAACTTCTAAAATATTTTTTAAGATTTGAGAAAAAAGAAGGAAAATATTTTCTTACTCTGTAACTCCAGCATAATCTTTATATCAAAGATCACAAAAGCATCAGAAAGAAAATAATCTGATCACATGAATGAACATGGAGGAGAAAATACTGAATAAAGTATTATCAGACAGATTTCATAGTGTATTTAAAAGGATAAAACATCAAGACCAAATTTGATTTATACCAGGATTACAAATGTGGTTTAATATTTGAAAGCCAATTGATATAATTTATCACAACAGTTGGTATGATACTATTGAAAGTGAGCAAGCTCTGCAGGGATTCTGAGTGTGGAAGCATTCCTGTCACCTATTTTCTTTTTTTTTTTAATTTATTTATTTTAATTGGAGGTTAATTACTTTACAGTATTGTGTTGGTTTTGCCATACATCAACATGAATCCACCACACTCTCTCACAGAGTCCAAAAGACTGTTCTATACATCTGTGTCTCTTTTTCCTGAATCCAGTTTCCATGACCTTCCCTGAGTTCCAAAGGGCAGATTTTAGCAGAAGAGAAGGGTTACAAAGAGAAGAAAGGAACAGCCAAAAAATAATAGTGAAGCCTTGGGGCAAGGTATTGGTTCCTCCTCAAGGGATACACATAACAATGTCAGCATTTTTCATACTAGAAAGAACTACCTGAAGCAACATTAAAGGAACCAGAGAAACTCATCAGGAAGATTAACTGAGACCAGATTAGAGGAGTGTTCAGTTCAGTTCAGTCAGTCAGTCCTATCAGAATCTTTGCGACCCCATGGACTGCAGCACACCAAGCCTCCCTGTCCATAACCAACTCCTGGAGTTCACTCAAACTTATCTCCATTGAGTTAGTGATGACATCCAACCATCTCATCCTGTGTCATCCTCTTCTCCTCCTGCCCTCAATCTTTCTCAGCATCAGAATCTTTTCAAATGAGTCAGTTCTTCATATCAGGTGGCTAAAGTTTCAGCTTCAGCATCAGTCCTTCCAATGAATATTCAGGCCTTATTTCCTTTAGGATAGACTGGTTGGATCTCCTTGCAGTCCAAGGGACTCTCAAGAGTCTTCTCCAACACTACAGTTCAAAAGCATCAATTTTTCAGTGCTCATCTTTTTTTTTAAATTTTAAATTTATTTGTTTTAATTGGAGGCTAATTACTTTACAATATTGTATTGGTTTTGCTATACATCAACATGAATCCACCACGGGTGTACATGTGTTCCCCATCCTGAACCCTCTTCCCACCTCCCTCCCCATACCATCCCTCTGGCTCATCCCAATGCATCGGCCCCAAGCATCCTTTATCCTGCATCGAACCTGCATCATTTCTTATATGATATTATATGTTTCAATGCCATTCTCCAAAATCATCCCACTCTTTCTCTCTCCCACAGAGTCCAAAAGACTGTTCTATACATCTGTGTCTCTTTTGCTGTCTCACATACGGGATTATTGTTACCATCTTTCTAAATTCCATATATATGCGTTAGTATACTGTATTGGTGTTTTTCTTTCTGGCTTACTTCACTCTGTATAATCGGCTCCAGCTTCGTCCACCTCATTAGAACTGATTCAAATGTATTCTTTTTAATGGCTGAGTAATATTCCATTGTGTATATGTACCACAGCTTTCTTATCCATTCATCTGCTAATGGACATCTAGGTTGCTTCCATGTCCTGGCTATTATAAACAGTGCTGTGATGAACATTGGAGTACATGTGTCTCTTTCAATTCTGGTTTCCTCAGTGTGTATGCCCAGCACTGGGATTGCTGGGTCATAGAGGAGAGTGAAAAAGTTGGCTTAAAGCTCAACATTCAGAAAATGAAGATCATGGCATCTGGTCCCATCACTTCATGGGAAATAGATGGGGAAACAGTAGAAACAGTGTCAGACTTTATTTTTTGGAGGCTCCAAAATCACTGCAGATGGTGACTGCAGCCATGAAAATAAAAGACGCTTACTCCTTGGGAGAAAAGTTATGACCAACCTAGATAGTATATTCAAAAGCAGAGACATTACTTTGCTGACTAAGGTCTGTCTAGTCAAGGCTATGGTTTTCCTGTGGTCATGTATGGATGTAAGAGTTGGACTGTGAAGAAGGCTGAGCGCCGAAGAATTGATGCTTTTGAACTGTGGTGTTGGAGAAGACTGTTGAGAGTCCCTTGGACTGCAAGGAGATCCAAGCAGTCCATTCTGAAGGAGATCAACCCTGGGATTTTTTTGGAAGGAATGATGCTAAAGCTGAAGCTCCAGTACTTTGGCCACCTCATGTGAAGAGTTGACTCATTGGAAAAGACTCTGATGCTGGGAGGGATTGGGGGCAGGAGGAGAAGGGGAAGACAGAGGATGAGATGGCTGGATGGCATCATGGACTCGATGGACATGAGTCTGAATGAACTCTGGGAGTTGGTGATGGACAGGCAGGCCTGGCGTGCTGCGATTCATGGGGTCGCAGAGTCGGACACGACTGAGTGATTGAAGTAACTAACGAACTAACTGAACTAAGGCAGTTCTATTTCCAGTTTTTTAAGGAATCTCCACACTGTTCTCCATAGTGGCTGTACTAATTTGCATTCCCACCAACAGTGTAAGAGGGTTCCCTTTTCTCCACACTGTCTCCAGCATTTATTGCTTGTAGACTTTTGGATTGCAGCCATTCTGACTGGCGTGAAATAGTACCTCATTGTAGTTTTTATTTGCATTTCTCTGATAATGAGTGATGTTGAGCATCTTTTCATGTGTTTGTTAGCCATCTGTATGTCTTCTTTGGAGAAATATCTATTTAGTTCTTTGGCCCATTTTACGATTGGGTCATTTATTTTTCTGAAATTGAGGTGCAGGAGTTGCTTGCATATTTTTGAGATTAGTTGTTAGTTGCTTCATTTCCTATTATTTTCTCCCATTCCAAAGGCTGTCTTTTCACCTTGCTTATAGTTTCTTTTGCTGTGCAGAAGCTTTTAATTTTAATTAGGTCCCATTTGTTCATTTTTGCTTTTATTTCTAGTATTCTGGGAGGTGGGTCATAGAGGATCCTGCTGTGATTTATGTCAGAGAGGGTTTTGCCTATGTCTCCTCTAAGAGTTTTATAGTTTCTGGTCTTACATTTAGATCTTTAACCCATTTTGAGTTTATTTTTGTGTATAGTGTTAGAAAGTGTTCTAGTTTCATTCTTTTACAAGTGGTTGACCAGTTTTCCCAGCATCACCTGTTAAAGAGATTGTCTTTAATCCATTGTATGTTCTTGCCTCCTTTGTCGAAGATAAGATGGCCATAGGTGGATGGATTTATCTCTGGACATTCTATTTTGTTCCATTGATCTATATTTCTGTCTTTGTGCTTTCTTTATAATCCAACTCTCACATCCCTACATGACTATTGGAAAAGCCATAGCTTTGACTAGATGGACCGTTTTTGGCAAAATAATGTCTCTGCTTTTCAATAAACTGTCTAGGTTGTTCATATCTTTTTTCCCCAAGGAGCAAACACTTTTTAATTTCATGGTTTCAGTCACTATCTGGAGTGATTTTGTAGCCTCCCAAAATAAAGTCTATCACTATTTCCATGTTTCCCCATCTATTTGCCATGAAGTAATGGGACCAGATGCCATGATCTTAGTTTTTTGAATGCTGAGTTGTGAGCCAACTTTTTCACTCTCCTCTTTCACTTTCATCAAAAGACTCTTTAGTTCTTCTTCACTTTCTGCCATAATGGTGGTGTCATCTTCATATCTGAGGTTATTGATATTTCTCCTAGCAATCTTGATTCCAGGTTGTGTTTCATCCAACTCAGTATTTCTCATGATGTACTCTGCATATAAGTTACATAAGCAGGGTTACAATATACAGCCTTGATTTAAACCTTTCCTGATTTGGAACCAGTCTCTTTTTCTATGTCCAGTTCTAACTGTTGTTTCTTGACCTTCATAGACATTTCTTAGGAGACAGGTCAGATGATCTCGCATTCCCATCACTTGAAGAATTTTCCACAGTTTGTTGTGATCCACACAGTCAAAGGCTTTGACATAGATAATACAGCAGAAGGAGATGTTTTTTCTGGAACTCTCTTGCTTTTTCAGTGATCCAATGGATGTGATAACTTGATCTCTGATTTCTCTTCCTTTTCTAAATCCAACTGGAACATCTGGAAGTTCATAGTTCATAACTGTTGAAGGCTGTTTTGGAGAATTTTGAGCATTACTGTGAGATGAGTGAAATTGTATAGTAGTTTGAGCATTCTTTCACATTGACTTTTTTGGGGTTGGAATGAAAACTGACCTTTTCCAGTCCTGTGGCCACTGCTGAGTTTTCCAAATTTGCTGGCATATTGAGTGCAACACTTTCCCAGCATCATCTTTCAGGATTTGAAACAGCTCAACTGGAATTTCATCACCTCCACTAACTTTGTTCATAGTGTTGCTTTCTAAGGCCCACCTAACTTCACATTCCAGAATGTCTGGCTCTAGGTGAGTGATAACTCCATCGTGATTACCTGGGTCACAAATATCTCTTTTGTATAGTACTTCTATGTATTCTTGACACCTCTTCTTAATATCCTCTACTTCTGTTAGGTCCACACCATTTCTTTCTTTTATTGTGCCCATCTTTGCATGAAAAGTTCAATTGGTGTCTTTAATTTTCTTGAAGAAATCTCTAGTCTTTTTCATTCTATTGTTTTCCTCTATTTCTTTGCACTGATCACTGAGGAAGTCTTTCTTATCTCTCCTTGCTATTCTTTGGAGCTCTTCATGCAAATGAGTATATCTTTCCTTTTCTCCTTTGCCTTTCATTTATCTTCTTTTTTCAGCTATTTTTAGGCCTCCTCAGACAGCCATTTTGCCTTTTTGTATTTATTTTTCTCTGGGGTTGTCTTGATCACTGCCTCCTGTACCATGTCACAAACCTCTGTCCATAGTTCTTCAGGCTCTCTGTCTATCAGATCTAATCTCTTGAATCTATATGCCACTTCCACTGTATAAGGGATTTGATTTAGGTCATACCTGAATCATCTAGTTATTTCCCCTACTTTCTTCAATTTAAGTCTGAATTTCACAATAAAGATTTCACAATCTGAGCCACAGTCAGCTCCTGATCTTGCTTTTGCAGACTGTAAAGACATCTCCATCTTTGGCTGCAAAGAATATAAGCAATCTGATTTCAATATTGACCATCTGGTTCTGTCTGTGTGTAGAGTCTTCCCTTGTGTTGTTGCAAGAGGGTGTTTGCTATGACCCTCAAATGCATTCTCTTTGCAAAACTCTTTTAGGCTTTGCTCTGCTTCATTTGGTACTCCAAGGCCAAATTTGCCCATTATTCCAGGTATTTCTTGATTTCCTACTTTTTCATTCTAGTCCCCTATAATGAAAAGGATATCTTTTGGGGGTGTTAGTTCTAGAAGGTCTTGTAGGTCTTCATAGAACCGTTCAACTTCAGCTTCTTCAGTATTACTGTTCAGGGCAAAGACTTGTGTTACTGTGATATTGAATTGTTTGCCTTAGAAATGAACAGAGATCATTCTGTCTTTTTTTTTTAATTAATTTTTATTTTTTTAGTTTGTTTTGCTTTACAATACTGTATTCATTTTGCCATACATTGACATGAATCAGTCACGAGTGTACATGAACTCCCAATCCCGACCCCCACCTCCCCTCTCCCGCCCCACACCCTCTCTCTGGATTATCCCCGTGCATCAGTCCCAAGCATCCTGCATCCTGCATCAAACCTGGACTGGCGATTCGTTTCACTTATGATATCACACATGTTACACTGCCACTCTGCCAACCCATCCCACCCTCTCCCTCTCCCACAGAGTCCAAAAGGCCGTTCTATACATCTGTGTCTCTTTTGCTGTCTTGCGTACAGGTTTATCATTACCATCTTTCTAAATTCCATATATATGTGTAAGTATACTGTATTGGTGTTTTTCTTTCTGGCTTGCATCCAAGTACTGCATTTCAGACTCTTTTGTTGACTGTGATGACTACTCCATTTCTTCTAAGGGATTTTTGTCCATCGTAGTAGATGTAACATTCATCTGAGTTAAATTCACCTATTCCAGTCCATTTTAGTTCCTTGATTCCTAAAATATTGATGTTCACTTTTGCCATCTCCTGTTTGACCACTTCCAATTTGCTTTGATCGTGGACCTTACATTCCAGGTTCCTATGCAATACTGCTCTTTACAGCAGTGGACTTTACTTCCATCACCAGTCACATCCACAACTGGGTGTTGTTTTTGCTTTGACTCTGTCTCTTCATTCTTTCTGGAGCTATTTCTCCGCTGATCTCCATACTATATTGTACACTTTATTGGGCGCTTACTGATCTGGGGAGTTCATCTTTCAGTGTTGATAAACCCCAGTCTTATTAGCAACCTTAGTCTTGAGCTATTTCTGTAAAACTTATCAAATTCTTCTGGTGGGTTGGGACATATCTTTTTTGGAGGCAGAAATCCACTATGGCCCTCTTTGCTGTGCAAAGTAATAAAGCTATTCCCTTCTACTTCACTCAAACTCTGTCTCCAAGAATTGATTTAGCACTAGTGCACAGAGGCCAAGATTTTGGCATCATAAATAAGGCAGAAGAAACGTATAGGATAGTGCAGTGTTTTATAATGATAAAAATTCAGCTAACTAGGAAAGAAAGACAGCTTATAATTTTATGAAGGGTGACCTGGTGGTTACAGTCCATGGGGTCACAAACAGTTGGACACAACTGATCAGCTAACACTCCACCACACACACACAGACATATCCCCCTACAAATATCTATGGCTCATATCCTGCTTAATACATGTTTCTACCACCAGGACATAAAGATGTAATCCTCCATCTTCTTTTAGAAGTGTTATATATTTTTTTTCACCTTTCAGTCTGTGATCCCTCTGTAACAGTTTTTGTATGATGTGTGTGTTGTGAAGTAGGATTTTTAATAATGACAAAAACAAAGGGAATATGTTCATTAATGCTAAAAACTGGGTAATAGATTTTGCTTTGTTTTATACAGTGAAAGAGCAGATAAATGAATTACAACTAAAAGCATCAATGAGTGACTATCATAAGAACCACACTGAGCAGAGTCACAGAATAATAGAGATACACACTGAATTTCCCTTGTATAAAGTTCTACAGCAGAAATTGTCTATAATAAAATCATAGAAGGGTTTTCACAGATTTTAGGAAAATGTTTATCGTTAGGAGAAAAAAGGGGTTAGTGATAGCAGAGTGTAATACAAATGTCATTGAAGTGACTGATCTTTATTTTTCAAACCTGGTGGTTGTTGTTTCTTTTAATCCAATATGCAGAAATTTTAAAAATGTTAGCTACATATCCTAATGCACACAATTTTAAAACTGAAAACACATATAGGGAAAACTTCAGTGTCAAAAGTAAACAAAACAATGGAACAATATCAAAATTTTCTATGAAAATTAATTTTGTGGGATTGTTTTTGCTTTCTGTTATTCACATTTGAAAATAAAAGTGTTCTTATCCTTCATTCAAAGAATTATTTTTTCTTTTATACCTTTTCTCAAGTAAAAAATAGCTAAATTCACAGACTCTTTTGTTGCACTGATCCTGTATATCATCAATAAGAAGGCAAAGAATGAATAGGTATGTAATAATTAAAATAGTTCTTTATTTCTATAAAATCACTCTGGGTAACCCTGCTTCTTACAAGTTCATAAGTACTAAAGCACTTCTAACATTGAATTATATCAGCCTCTGGCATATGTAACAATTTTTCCAATCTAGAAGCTTAAGCTCCTCAACTCAGAAATTAATTACATTTAATGCTTTATTGAATTTTTCAATTACTGGTCACTCCTGGCCACAACACTTCTCTTGAATGTCTACTATGATGTCATTCCTTTGATTTTAAATAATGTGAACTTGGCATCCACTTTTCTTTTTTTGATTAATTTGAATGAGAAGATTTCTGGCTGCTTTGGAGTTAAAAATCAATTGGAAAAATATTCTATATATCACTGGTCCTAAAACATCACTGCATATTAGATCTACCTTACAGGTTTGAAAAATACTGATGCCTGGATCTCACCCCAAGAAAAGTAAATTTAACTGGTGTGGGATGTGAAAGTCCTGAGGAGTTTTGAAAGCTAAATAAGTGATTTCAATATGAAGTAAAGTTTGATAATTACTTCTCTGCATTATCTGCTCCATTTCAGCTTATGGATGTGGCAGGTTTTTCAAATAAATAAATGTTTATTCATTTTTAACATCCAGTTAGTATATCTTTGCACTGAAAGAAAAAAAAAAAACTAAGCAGATACTAGAATAAAATTACTCAGTCATTTATAAGTGCTACTCAGTCATTTATAAATGCAGATATTTAATATTTGCAAATTTTCATTATATTTACTTTCAATCCAAAGAGACAGACTTATTTTTCATTAAGTTAGAATTTCTAATTTGAAGTTTCTAAATTATTGTGAATCAGAAAATATAGTAGCTATGAATTGATCATAAACAACTCAAAATTATACAGAATCCTTCCACTTAGTTCAAAGGTACTGTTAACAGGCACTGTTAACTTGGATTAGTCCTGGCCTCTCCTATTTTTTGCAAATGTCATGGAGGCCAACAAACTTGAGAACCCAAACAATAAAACCCAAATGTGCAGAATCCATAGGAAGATCTTTGTAGAATGTCAAGTAGGGAGCACTCCATTTTGAATAAAATAATAATTGTGATATTCAGCAAGTTACTTTTGTGGGTTAATTTTAGTAATAATAAAATTATTCATTTTACTTAGCTTTATGCTCATATCACACTAATTAAAGTCACCATCGCTTTGAATGAGTACAAATAACTTGAGAGATAATTGCTGTTTTATATTCATTTCAGAAATGAAGAAACTGAAGACCGAGAAACTTAATTTTTCTGATGTCATGTATTTCATTCATTTAAAAGATTATTTTAGCCATTGCAAAACTAAGAAATACATGACCGTTTGTGCTATATTCAAAATGTAGGAGGAGCAAGAAATAAAAACTAGGGAAAGAATTCTGATAGGGAAAAAATTAAAACAACAATGCACTGTCAGGTGTGTATTTCACATATCTTAACATGCTGTATTTATTTAATAAGCATTTTACTTAAAAAATAATAATTGCACCTTCACATGTATTTATAGCACAAAACAGATAATTTATATGTCACTCAATTTCCTCCAGTAGCAACATCTGGTCAACACAACGTTAGGGTTCCAGATCACTTCATCATTTTGCTGCTTTCTGTGTTAGAATGACTTTGAATCTCTCTTTCCCTGAGGATTGAGGATGATGGGGTCATAGAATAAATAAAGTTCCTGAGGAAGTGGAAAGGCTTTACAAAGTTTTCCCAGTCACTTGTGCCAGGTAAAGAAGTGACTGCACTGATGGAATTTGGAGTTCCTCAGGAAGCAACATATAAAGTTTTCTGTGTGAGTTTGTTTTGGTTCTTTTCTTCCCACTAATGTCAGAGCTGTATTTCTCTTTCAGTCCACTCTGATGTTAAACCAACAAGTGGAACCCATCAAAGTGCTATGGAGGTGTTCACAGAGGCAAACAAGAGATTTGGGTTCTTGTTAGTGTCCCACTTTCCTAGTTTTATCAGTTAATGCTGATGACAGGTGAACTATGGAACTTCAGTGTGTGAGGATTTTCCACAGAAACCAAGCAGTTCTCTTCAGGCACTAACTAGGTGTCAGATTTAACTCAATTCCGACACTACCTACCAGGAAACGGCAACAGATCTTACAGGTGGAGGGATTAGTCCCACAGGACTGCACCACTTCAGATGCCACTGTCTTCAGGCGATATCTACATTGTTACCTGTGCTTCTGATTGTAAATTTGAGTATCCTATCACCCCCTCCTGAGACTTGAGTAATAGGTTAGGGTGGCTCAGAAAACCTGTTTACTCACTAGGTTATCAATAAACTACACAAGGTATTAAAGAATATGAATAAACAAATGGAGAGATATTAATACATATTGTGAGATCCTGACAAAAGGAGCTGGATCTGGCATGTGGACACATTCTGGTTTTCAATTTGGAAACTCTCAAAGCCCTGTACATTGTTTTTTTTTTTTTTTTTTTCAGTTAATAATTTTTATTTCTAGTCAATTTTTATAGATTTATTTTTTTTTTCATTTTAAATTTTTTTTTATTTTTTTAGTTTGTTTTGCTTTACTATACTGTATTTGTTTTGGTACACATCGACATGATCAGCCACGAGTGTACATGATCTCCCAATCCCGACCCCCACCTCCCCCCTCCCACCTCACACCCTCTCTCTGGATTATCCCCATGCATCAGTCCCAAGCACCCTGCATCCTGCATCAAACCTGGACTGGCGATTCGTTACACTTATGATATGTACATTGGTTTTTATGGAGGCTTTATTACATAAGCATGGTTAATTAATTCATTGATGACTGATTCAACCTCCAGGTCCTTTCCCTTCCTTGCAGTGAACATCCGGGTTGCACAGTGAAACTAAAAAGTTCCAGTCCACTAATCACCTGATGAGTTTCCCTGGAAACCAACCCCCATCCTTAGATACTTTCCAAAAGTCACTGCTGGTGGTGGTATTGAAAGGAATATGTTGTAGCCATTAAGACATCTTTATAGCTTTCATCACTTAGGGAATTGCATGGGTTCTAGAACCCTTGTGCCATGAAATAAGACAAAGATTAAATATATACTTTTTTCTTACAACTGTAGTATTACAGGGATAGAGACATCCTGAGCAATCTTTGTAAAATTTCCCCAGTGTTGATAATAGGCTATCTTTACTTAATATAGTTATTTCATGAAAACTCTTTGCTAGGTTTTATTTGAGATTCCCTGTCTATGCCCCAACAAGTAACACTGAAGAAGCTGAAGTTGAATGGTTCTATGAAGACCTACAAGACCTTTTAGAACTAACACCCAAAAAAGATGTCCTTTTCATTATAGGGGACTGGAATGCAAAAGTAGGAAGTCAAGAAACACATGGAGTAACAGGCAAATTTGGCCTTGGAATATGGAATGAAGCAGGGCAAAGATTAATAGAGTTTTTCCAAGAAAATGCACTTGTCATAGCAAACACCCTCTTCCAACAACACAAGAGAAGACTCTACACATGGACATCACCAGATGGTCAACACCACAATCACATTGAGTATATTCTTTGCAGCCAAAGATGGAGAAACTCTATATAGTTAACAAAAACAAGACCAGGAGCTGACTGTGGCTCAGATCATGNGCAAACACCCTCTTCCAACAACACAAGAGAAGACTCTACACATGGACATCACCAGATGGTCAACACCACAATCACATTGAGTATATTCTTTGCAGCCAAAGATGGAGAAACTCTATATAGTTAACAAAAACAAGACCAGGAGCTGACTGTGGCTCAGATCATGAAATCCTTATTGCCAAATTCAGACTTAAATTGAAGAAAGTAGGGAAACCACTAGATCATTCAATTATTACCTAAATCAAATCCCTTATGATTATACAGGGGAAGTGAGAAATAGATTTAAGGGTCTAGATCTGATAGATAGAGTGCCTGATGAACTATGGAATGAGGTTCATGACATTGTACAGGAGACAGGGATCAGGACCATCCCCATGGAAAGGAAATGCAAAAAAGCAAAATGGCTGTCTGAGGAGGCCTTGCAAATAGCTGTGAAAACAAGACAAGCAAAAAGCAAAGGACAAAAGGAAATATAGAAACATCTGAATGCAGAGTTCCAAAGAATAGAAAGAAGAGATAAGAAAGCCTTCCTCAGTGATCAATGCAAAGGACTAGAGGCAAACAACAGAATGGGAAAGACTAGAGATCTCTTCAAGAAAATTAAAGACACCAAGGGAACACTTCATGCAAAGATGGGCTCGATAAAGGACAGAAATGGTCTGGATCTAACAGAAGCAGAAGATATTAAGAAGAGGTGGCAAGAATACACAGAATAACTGTACAAAAAAGATCTTCATGACCTGGATAATCACAATGATGTGATCACTCACATAGGGCCAGACATCCTGGAATGTGAAGTCAAGTGGGCCTTAGAAAGCATCACTACAAACAAAGGTAGTGGAGGTGATTGCATTCCAGTTGAGCTATTTCAAATCCTGAAAGATGATGCTGTGAAAGTGCCAAACTAAATATGCCAGCAAATTTGGAAAACTCAGCAGTGGCCACAGGACTGGAAAAGGTCAGTTTTCATTCCAATCCCAAAGAAAAGCAATGCCAAAGAATGCTCCAACTACCACGCAATTGCACTCATCTCACACACTAATAAAGTAATGCTCAAAATTCTCCAAGCCAGACTTCAGCAATATGTGAACCATGGACTTCCAGATGTTCAAGTGGCTTTAGAAAAGGCAGAGGAACCAGAGATCAAATTTGCTGCACTCAATCTGCCAGCAAATTTGGAAAACTCAGCAGTGGCCACACGACTGGAAAAGGTCAGTTTTCATTCCCATTCCAAAGAAAGGCAATGCCAAAGAATGCTCAAACTACCACACAATCTCACTCATCTCACTCTTCGCACTCATCTCACATGCTAGTAAAGTAATGCTCAAAATTCTCCAAGCCAGGCTTCAGCAATACGTGAACCGTGAACTTCCAGATGTTCAAGCTGGTTTTAGAAAAGGCAGAGGAACCAGAGATCAACTTGCCAACATCCGCTGGATCATGGAAAAAGCAAGAGAGTTCCAGAAAAACATCTATTTCTGCTTTATTGACTATGCCAAAGCCTTTGACTGTGTGGATCACAATAAACTGTGGAAAATTCTGAAAGAGATGGGAATACCAGACCACCTCACCTGCCTCTTGAGAAACCTATATGCAGGTCAGGAAGCAACAGTTAAAACTAGACATGGAACAACAGACTGGTTCCAAATAGGAAAAGGAGTACATCAAGGCCGTATATTGTCACCCTGCTTATTTAACTTCTATGCAGAGTACATCATGAGAAATGCTGGAATCAAAGAAACACAAGCTGGAATCAAGATTTCCGGGAAAAATATCAATAACCTCAAATATGCAGATGACACCACCCTTATGGCAGAAAGTGAAGAGGAACTCAAAAGCCTCTTGATGAAAGTGAAAGAGGAGAGTGAAAAAGTTGGCTTAAAGCTCAGCATTCAGAAAACGAAGATCACGGCACCCGGTCCCATCACTTCATGGCAAATAGATGGGGAAACAGTGGAAACAGTGTCACTTTTTTTTTTTTTTTGGGCTCCAAAATCACAGCAGATGGTGACTGCAGCCATGAAATTAAAAGACACTTACTCCTCGGAAGAAAATTTATGATAGCATATTCAAAAGCAGAGACATTACTTTGCCGACTAAGGTCCGTCTAGTCAAGGCTATGGGTTTTTCCTGTGGTCATGTATGGATGTGAGAGTTGGACTGTGAAGATGGCTGAGCACCGAAGAATTGATGCTTTTGAATTGTGGTGTTGGAGAAGACTCTTGAGAGCCCCTTGGACTGCAAGGAGATCCAACCAGTCCATTCTGAAGGAGATCAACCCTGGCATTTCCTTGGAAGGAATGATGCTAAAGCTGAAGCTCCAGTACTTTGGCCACCTCATGCGAAGAGTTAACTCATTGGAAAAGACTTTGATGCTGGGAGGGATTGGGGGCAGGAGAAGAAGAGGATGACAGAGGATGACATGGCTGGAGGCATCACTGACTCGATGGACGCACGTCTGAGTGAACTCCAGGAGTTGGTGATGGAAAGGGAGTCCTAGTGTGCTGCGATTCACGGGGTTGCAAAGAGTCAGACACGACTGAGCGACTGAACTGAACTGAAGTGACTTGTTTATTAAGTGAACAATGCAAAAGTAATAGACAAAAACAATAGAATGGGAAAGACTAGAGATCTTTTTAAGAAAGTTAGAGATACCAAGGGAACATTTCATGCAAAGATGGGCACAATATAGGACAGAAACGGTAATGGCATAACGGAAGCAGAAGCAATTAAGAAGAGGTGGCAAGAATACACAGAAAACTATACAGAAAAGATCATAATGATCTGGATGACCACAATGGTGTGGTGTGTCACCTACAGCTGGATATCAGAGTGTGAAGTCTAATGGTCCTTACGAAGGATTACCATGAACAAAGCTAGTGGAGGTGATGGAATTCCAGCTGAGCTATTTCTAATCCTAAAGGATGATGCTGTTAAAGTGCTGCACTCAAAATGCCAGCAAATTTTTAAAACTAAGCAGTGGACACACAACTAGAAAAGGCCAGTTTTCATTCCAATCCCCAAAAAGGGTGATGCCGAAGAATGTTCAAACTACCACACATTTAAACTCATTTCACATGCTAGCAAGGTAATGCTCAAAATCCTTAAAACTAGGCTTCAACAGTATGTGAACCAAGAACATCTAGATGTACAAGCTGGATTTAGAAAAGGCAGAGGAACCTGAGATCAAATTGCCAACATCCCTTGGATTACAGAAAAAGTAACGGAATTCAAGAAAAACATCTACTTCTGCTTCATTGACTACAGTAAAGGCTTTGACTGTGTGGATAACAACAAACTGGGAAATTCTTCAAGAGATGGGAATACCAGATCACTTTACCTGCCTCCTGAGAAATCTGTATGCAGGTCAAGAAGCAACAGTTAGAACAAGACATAGAACAACAGACTGGTTTCAAATTGGAAAAGGAGTACATCACAGCTGTATATTGTCACTTGCTTATTTAACTTCTATGCAGAGTACACCATGCAAAATGCCAGGCTGGATGAGGCACAAACTGGAATCAAGATTGCTGGGTGAAGTATCAATAACCTTAGATAGGCAGATGACACCACCCTAATGGCAAAAAGCAATGAGGAACTAAAGAGTATCTTGATGATGGTGAAATAGGAGAGTAAAAAACCTGGCTTAAAAGTCAACATTCAAAAAAGTAAGATCATGGCATCTGGTTCCTTCACCTCATGGCAAATAGATGGATAAACAATGGAAACAGTGACAGACTTTATTTTCTTGGGCTCCAACATCACTGTGGACAGTGAACGCAGCCATGAAATTAAAAGACATTTGCTCCTTGGAAGAACAGTTATGGCAAACCAAGACAGCGTATTAAAAAGCAGAGACATCACTTTGCCGACAAATGTCCATATAGTCAAAGCTATGGTTTTTTCAGGAGACACGTTCAAATGTGAGTGCTGTATCATAAAGATAGCTGAGCACTGAATAAGTGATGCTTTTGAATTCTGTGGTGCTGAAGATGACTTGAGAGTCCTTTGGAGAGCAAGGAGATCAAACCAGTCAACTGTAAATAAAATCAACCTTGAATATTCATTAGAAGGACCGTGCTGAAGCAGAAGCACCAATACTTTGGCTCCCTGATGCAAGGAGTCGACTCATTGGAAAACACCCTGAGCTGGGAAAGATTGAGGGCAGGAGGAGAAGGAGGCAACAGAGGATGAGATAGTTGGATGGTATCATTGGCTTGATCACCTGAGTTTGAGTAAACTCCAGGAGATAGTGAAGGACAGAGCAGCCTGGCATGCTGCAGTCCATGGGGTCACAAACAGTTGGACATGAGTGACTGACTGAACAGCAAAAATAAAAAAAATTATTCCACATATAATTATGGAATATTTATTATGTGCCAGATGTATAGGTGAATTTACTACAAAAGTTAATGAAGCTTAAGCTTCTCTGTCTTATTACTTGTTCTTCCAGTACCTAATTTTGTACCAGAAATTTAAATTCTTTTTGAAATTGAAGTATAGTTGATTTACAATATTATAATAATTTCAGGTGTATAGCATGATGATTCAGCATTTTTGTAGATTATATTCCATTTAAAGTTATTAACAAAATAATGGCTATATTTCCCTGTGATGTATAACATACCCTTGTTGTTACCTTTATTATAGATAGTAGTTTGTAGCTCTTAATCCTGTACTCCTATCTTGCCCCTCCCTGCCTTCTCTCTCCCCACTGGTAACCATTAGTCTCTTTTCTATGAGTCTTTTCTTGTTTTGTTATATATTTTTATTTTTAGATTCCACCTCTAAGTGATAACATATAGTATTTGTCTATGACTTACTTTATTAAATATAATATTCTCTAGTTCCATTAAATTATTTTTCTTAAGAAGTATAAGCTTCAAACCCTATAAAACATGGATCTACCCCCTGATGCCCATTCATCAAGTTTTCACATACTGTACCATGCTTAGTTGTTTAGAATCATGTGTCTGGGAGCCACATGGCACAAGAAGACATTGTAAGATATACAGTCCTTTTTTGTGTTGTTTGTCTCTTTTTGGATACTTGCTGTACAAGGTTTAAATGGCATGTAATGAGTCTAAAGAGACAATATAAATGAAAATGTATTTGAAAAGTGTCATATTGATTAAACCTTTACTGCCACCCAATCAGGATTACCTAGTGAATGGCTTTATTTAAACTGTTACTAATTGGAAGTTCAAAAAAAAAAAATTCAGAAGAATGAATCACTTAGTTTCTGTCATTCTCAATGAAAATTTTTAGTTTATCGTTTGCCAAACTGACTTATATTAGTAACATCATTTAGCACTATTAAGTGAAATTGGCTTCCACTGAACAAAAGATGACAAACACTGATATTCTTTGGCCATGATCCAGCTTTACAAATTTGCACATATCCTGTCTGTAGTATCTAAGATCTATTCAATAAAATAAAAGACTTGCTATTCCTGGGAGCTCATTACCTTGCACAGATGATGTGTAATGTACCACCAAATGAACATGCAGATTTAAAAGAATAAGTATTTAAAGTTAGGGAGTTCCCTGACAATCCAGTGGTCAGGATTTGGTGCTTTCACTATTGAGGGCCCAGGTTCAATATCTGTTTGGGGAACTAAGATCCTACAAGTTATGCAGCATGACCAAGAAAAAAGTATTGAAAGCTTAAAAGTGAACAGTGTAAAACAGAGAAGAAAACAATAGAATGAGAAAGACTGGGCTGGAAGTAGCACAAGCTGGAATCAAGATTGCCAGGAGAAATATCAATAACCTCAGATATGCAGACGACACCAACCTAATGGCAGAAAGTGAAGAGGAACTAAAGAGTGTCTTGATGAAGGTGAGAGAGGAGAGTGAAAACCTGGCTTGAAAGTCGACATTCAAAAAAGTAAGATCATGACAGCTGGTTCCATCACTTCATGGCAGATAGATAGGTACACAATGGAAATAGTGACAGACTTCATTTTGTTGGGCTCCAAAATCAGTCGATGGTGACTGCAGCCATGAAACTTAAGATGTTTTTCCCTTGACAGAAAAGCTACAATAAACCAAGACAACATATTAAAAAGCAGAGACATCACTTAGCCAACAAACGTCCTTACAGTCAAAGCTATGGTTTTTCCTGTTAGTCATGTATGGATGTGAGAGTTGGACCATAAAGAAGAATGTGCGCCAAAGAACTGATGCTTTCGAATTCTGTGGTGCTGGAAGTAACTCAAGAGTTCCTTGGACAGCAGGGAAATCAAACCAGTCAATTCTATACGAAATCAACCCTGAATCTTCATTGGAAGAACTGATGCCGAAGTTGCAGTTCCAATACTTTGGACACTTGATGCAAATAGCCAACTCATTGGAAAAGATACTGACGCTAGTAAAGATTGAGGGCTTGAGAAGGGAATGACAAGAGGACAAGATGGTTGGATAGCATGATGAAATAGTGAAGGATGAGGAATTCTGGCATGCTGCAGTCTGTGGCATCGCAAAGTGTCGGACATGATAGCAACTGAACCACAACATTGGCAGTTCATTATTTCATTCACCACTTTTTATCCATGATAAAAATAAATTCAAAACAAAATTAATAGTTTTCCTATTTAAAAGCAAATTTTCTTTGCCATGAAAGTGAAGTTGCTCAGTCGTGTCTGACTCTTTTTGAGCCCATGGACTGTAGCCTACCAGGCTCCTCCCTCCATGGGATTCTCCAGGCAAGAGTACTGGAGTGGGTTGCCATTTCCTTCTCCAGGGGATCTTCCCAACCCAGAGATCGAACCTGGGTCTCCTGCATTCCAGGCAGACACTTTAACCTCTGAGCCACTAGGGAAGCCCTTCTTTGCTATAGTTACATTCTTTTCAATCCTAACTTTTTTTGTGTGTTTATTTTCTTTTTCTGTGCTTTGATGACATAAAAAAAAATATATATATATATATATATAAATTTATTTATTTTAATTGGGGGTTATTTTACAATATTGTATTGGTTTTGCCATACATCAACATGAATCTGCCACAGGTATACATGTGTTCCCCATCCTGAACCCCCCTCCCCCCTCCCTCCCCATACCATCCCTCTGGGTCATCCCAGGGCATCAGCTTCAAGCATCCAGTATCATGCATCGAACCGGGACTGGCGATTCGTTTCATATATGATATTATACATATTTCAATGCCATTCTCCCAAATCATCCCACCCTCGCCCTCTCCCACAGAGTCCAAAAGACTGTTCTATACATCTGTGTCTCTTTTGCTGTCTCACATACAGGGTTATTGTTACCATCTTTCTAAATTCCATATATATGCATTAGTATACTGTATTGGTGTTTTTCTTTCTGGCTTACTTCACTCTGTATAATAGGCTCCAGTTTCATCCACCTCATTAGAACTGATTCAAATGTATTCTTTTTAATGGGTGAGTCATACTCCATTGTGTATATGTACCAAGCTTTCTTGGATAAGCTGCTGATGGACATTTTTTCTAAACTATTATCTTACAGGTTTCTTCTAGAATGACTTTGATTTTGTTGAGGAATTTTTAAAATTCCCAAAATTTTTTAAATTTTGATTTAATTTCTTGATCTTCTTTATTTTCATTTCTCTATATTGTTTGGATTTGTCTTTGTCTTCTTGAGATGAAAGCACAGGTCATTTTTTTTCAATCTTTTTTAAAAATAATGCAATTAAGGCTCTGAAGTTTCTGTGGCTGCAAGCCACAGATACTGATATATAATATTTTCATTGTCATTAAGTTATAAGTTTATAGTTTCTATTTCATATCACCTTTAGCCCAAGTGATTAATAAGTATGCTATTAAATTAGCTCAAGTTTTCTATTTATGTTATTCAAGTTGTTAATATCCTTACTGTTTTTTCCTACATCTCATGCACCTCATGCATTGCAGGCAGATTTTTTTTACCACTGAGCCATTGGGGAAGGTTCAAGTAGCTATAGCATTATTCATTTCTACCGAGCTCCAAACTTTTTTCAAAGAAAAACCTTCAAGGAAAAATTGAAAAATCCACAAAGTGTAAGATGTTAGCACACCCTTCTCTGAAAAACATACTGTAACATCGTGTACTTTGTGGATTTTTCAACATTCATAAGACACATCTGTTATCCCATTGCATAGGCTGCTTGAATGGCCTCATGACATGGCAGCTAGCCTCCCCCAGAGCAAGTGATCAGAGAGAAAGGGGCAAAAAGGAAGCCATAATACATTTTATTACCTAGTTTCAGAAGTCACACATCATACTTGAAGTGAGTTACTGGGTCTAGCTCATTCAAGGGATGAGAGGCTAAGGTACCACCTTTTGAAAAGAGGAGTATCAAAGAATTTCAGCACACATTTTAAAACTACCACATGTTTTTTTCCTTTTTAATACTTTGTCTTCAGATTATTTGTCTGACACTTGGAAGCATTTATTTATAGAATTTCCCATTTGAACCATGATATTTTGGGTTTGGAGTGTTTTTTTATATGCAACACATACTTGAATATTAAAAAATCCAATTTTATGGTCTCTGATTTTCAATAGGTGAATTTAATTCATTAACATTATAATTACTGTGCTTAGACATTCTTAACAGCTTATTTTTTACTTTTTATTTGCCACACCTTTAATTATTTCCTTCTGATTATTTCCTATTTGTTCTGTAATAATTTATCAATTTTTATTTCTTTGGTCTTTTTCTTATTTACTGATTCTAAAGTTACACTATTTGTATTGGTTGGTTAGGGCTATTGCCAGAAGAAAACAACATAGCCTAGGCACATTACACAAGAGAAATATTTTCTCATAGCTCTGGAGGCTGGAAGTTTAAGACGAAGGTGTTGACAGGTTTGGTTTCTCCTGATGCCTCTGTCATTGTCTTGAAGGTGACCATCTTCTTGCTGGATTTACCTCTGTGCACATACATTCCTGTTGGTCTTTCTTCCTCTTCTTATAAATACACCAGCCATATTGGATAAGGGCTCCACCTCCATGGCCTCATTTAACCTTAATTATATCTTTAAAGGCTTCACTTCCAAATATATTACATTGGGAGTTACAGCTTTAGCGTATCAATTTGGAAGGAGAGGAGGACGTAATTCACTTCATAAAATCACCCATTCCTATTTTTCTGGTGAATATTCTGAAATTCTTTACATACTTGTATCAGCTTATTTTTCTAACAATACATGAGGTTTATCAGTATTTACTTATTTTGACCTCTCCATTCAGCTGCTTTGCTAGAACTTAATTATTCACCCCTCCTTTGCCAGGAACATTTTCTTGATTCCTAGTATCCCCTTTTTACAACATGGAGAACTTTTGGTGCTTTTGTCAACTTTAGGAGTCGTCTTATCTGGACATTACATTTCTGCTTTTTTTCTTCAATCTGGTTTTGGGTGTTTTCCCATTTTCAGTGGATTCTTAACAACTTCTGGTCCCTTTACGTATTCTTGACTTGAATTCCAGTTATAAGTCTTAAACACACAGACACACACACACTTACATTTCATCATTAATAAAGGTATGGCAGAGGAGGGAGAAGCTGATGAACACACTCAATCCACTGTCTTAAAACAGAAGAGGTACATTTCATATAAAGTTAATTCTATAGAGTAGAGACTTCTGACTGGTAAAATTTGAACTTGGAAATTCAAGACAGGTTTGAGTCAACAGAAGTCAAAAAAATTTTTATTCATAATATTGTTTACAATTATTTTAATTAATTTACACTGATTACAGTTATAATGCTAAATGGTAATTCTTGCTTTAGAAGTATACAGGTTTAAGACTCTTCTAAATAAAAACAGTGCCAAAGAAGCTATTTTATGTCAATTTGATCACCAAGTAAGTGCCTTAGGAGTGGCAGATGTAAGGCATGCTACAGAAATCATGCCAACAGAAGACAAACTACCCAGTATCATTATGCCAAGGGAAGGCACAGGTGGCTGGAGAGCAGCAGCTACAGGTCTTTTTATAATGTTATCAAATGGCACACACTTGACTCCAGCTGTTCCTGTGCCAATGGCCAAGGTAATTAGGGATGCCAACATGAGAGAGTTCAGAAGGCACATTCATCCTCATGCCATCCAACATTGGACCAGAGAAACAATCTTGGGTGGCACATTAACTGGCTTTTGTGCCACAGTAATAATTAGGTTGGAGAGGTCACTTGAACTTTGAAAAGCAGGATAAGGTCCCAAAGGCACAGAATTAAAAGTATTTCTATGACTAATAGAAACAGATTTCAAAACCACACAACTTCTACCTAGGGAAAGCAGGGACAACAAAGAGTCTAGAGCTTCAACAACAGTGAAAATTTTAAATATTTTTAGAGTTACAGAAAAGTTTGCAGTATAAAGACCTTTTTTCTTGAATCATTGGAGAGTAAGCTGCCAACATACTCTTGAATATGCTTGTGGTTATCTCCTACAAATTTGGATATTGTCAGTCAAATCATTAGAATCATGAAATGAACACTGATAACATTACTCTCATTTAATCACTGAAATTTCACCATTTGTTGCAGTAATGTTCTTCACATCATACAGATCCATTTCTTGACAGATTTAGCTTCTGTGTCTCTTTAGTATAAAATAGTTCTTCAGTCTTTCCACTGATTGAACTTAGAATTTTTGAAGCACATAGGCTAGATATTAGAATGTCCCTAAATTTGCATTCAATTGGTGTTTCCACATGATTAGATCCAGATTATGCACATTTTTTATTTTTTGCAGGAATGTCACAGAAGGAATGTTGTTCCTTATTACAATATATAAGGTAGCAAATTATTTTTACTTGTTCAGTTTTGATCATTTGATTAACATGGTGATCTACCAGCCTTCTCCACTGTAAAGTAACTCTTCTTCCTTTTGTAAATTGCCTTGTGGGGAAATATTTTAAGACTATGTAAATAATACCCTGCCACATTCATTAATGATTGTTGCCTTATTCAAGTGCTGTTATGATATTTGCCAAACTGTGATTTTCCTCATTTTATCATTCCTTTTAGATGTATTAAACAACTTTATTTATTTACTTATGTATTTACTTATATCGATATGAATGCAGGGTGCCTCATTTTATTATATAATGGATTATAGGCATACTCTGGAGATACTGTGGGTTCAGTTTCAGACCATTGCAATAAAGCAAGTCACAAGAATTTTTTTGGTTTTCTACTGCATGTAAAATTTATGTTTACACTATACTGTAGACTATTAAGTGTGCAATAGCATTATGTCTTAGAAAACAATGTACATACCTTAATTTTAAAAGGCCTTAGAGGGCCTGAAGAACTATGGACAGAGGTTCATAATATTGTACAGAAGGCAGAAAACACAACCATCCCAAAGAAAATGAAACATAAGAAGGCAAAGTGGTTGTCTGAGGAGGCTTTACAAATAGCTGAGGAAAGAAGAGAAGTGAAAAGCAAGGGAGAAAGGGAAAGCTACACCCAACTAAATGCAGAGTTCCAGAGAATAGCAAGTAGAGATAAGAAGACTTTCTTCAATGAACAATGCAAAGAAATAGAGGAAAACAACAGAAGGGGAAAGATGAGAGATCTCTTTAAGATAATTGGAAATATCAAAGGAACATTTCATGCAAAGGTGGGCACAATAAAGGACAGAAACAGTAAAGACTAATAGAAGCAGGACAGATCAGAAAGAGATCTCAAGAATATACAGAACTGTACAAAAAAGATTTTCATGACCCAGATAACCACAATGGTGTCATCCTTCACTCAGAGCTAAACATTCTAGAGTGTGACGTCAAGTGGGCCTTAGCAAGAATATTGCCAATAAAACTAGTGGAGGTGATGGAATTCCAACAGAGCTATTTAAAATCCTAAAAGTTGATGCTATTAAAGTGCTGCACTCAATATGTCAGCAAAATTGAAAAAGCAGTGGCCACAGGACTGGAAAAAGTCCATCTTCATCTCAATTCCTGAGAAGGGTAGTGCTAAAGAATGTTCAAACTACTGGACAATTGGACTCATCTCCCATGCTAGTAAAGTTATGCTGAAAATCCTTCAATCTAGGCTTCAGCATTATGTGAACTAAGAAATTCCAGATGTTCAAGCTGGGTTTAGAAAAGGCAGAGGAACCAGAGATCAAATCGCCAACATTTGCTGGATAACAGAGAAAGCAAGGGAATTCCAGAAAAGCATCTACTTCTGCTTAATTGATTACACTAAAGCCCTTGACTGTGTGGATCATAACAAACTGGAAAACTCTTTACCTGTCTCCTGAGTATGTGGGTCAAGAAGCAACAGTTAGAACCTTATATGGAACAAATGACAGGTTCAAAATTGAGAAAGGAGTACAAGTCTGTTTATTGTCACCCTGTTTACTTAGTTTACATACAGAATACATCATGCAAAATGCAAGACTGGATGAGTTACAAGCTGGAATCAAGTTTGCTGGGAGAAATATAAACAACCTCAGAAATGCAGATGATACCACTTTAATGGCAGAAAATGAAGAGGAACTAAGAGCCTCTTGATGAGGGTGAAAGAGGAGAGGGAAAAAGACAGCATAAAACTTAATATGAAGAAAACTAAGATCACATGGTATCTGGTGCCATCACTTCATGGCAGAGAGAAGGGGAAAATGTGGAAGCAGTGACAAATCCTCTTCTTGGGCTCTAAAATCACCATGGATGGGAACTGCAGCCATGAAATTGGAAGAAGATTGCTTCTGGGCAGGAAAGCTATAACAAACCTAGACAGTATATTAAAAAGCAAAGGCACCACTTTGCTGACAAAGGCCCATATTGTCAAAGCTATGGTCTTTCCAGTAGTCACGTATGGATGTGAGATTTGGACCATAAAGAAGGCAGAGTGGTGAAAGAATTGATGGTTTCTAACTGGTGTTGGAGAAGACTCTTGAGAGTCCCTTGGACTACAAGATCAAACTAGTCAATCCTAAAGGAAATCAACCCTGAATGCTCATTGGAAGGACTGATGCTGAAGTTCCAATATTTTGGCCACCTGATGCGAGGAGTCCACTCACGGAAAAGACCTTGATGCTGGGAAAGAGTAAAGGCAGAACAAGTCAACCGAGGATGAGATGGTTGGATGGCGTCACCAATTCTATGGACATGAACTCTGGCAAACTCCAAGAAGTGGGAAGGGACAGGGAAGCCTGGCGTGCTGAAGCTCGTGGGGTTGCAAAGAGTCAGACACGACGTGGCAACTGAACAACAAAACCGTTTAACAAGTGCTATCATCTGGGTCTTCAGTGAATTGTGGTAGTAAAAAAAAAGACCACTGTTTACATATCACCATAACAAATAACGAAAGTTTGAAACATGGCAAGAATTACCAAAATTTGACAAAAAGCCATGAAATAAGCAAATGCTATTGGAAAAATAGTGTGATGGACTTCCTTGAGGTAGGGGTGCAACAGACTTTGATTTGTAAAATACGTAGTATCTATAAAGGACAGTGAAGTGGAGGTGCAATGAAATAAGGTATACCTATATAATCATCCCATACCATTTTCATATATTCATTAAAAGTTAAAAATATTTCCTAGTTTCTCTTGTGATTTCTTCTTTGAATGACATTTTCACTGTAGCACTGTTTCATACTCTGTTAGTTGGGAAATTTGTATATGTATATATGTTACTGACGTAATTTAATGCCTTTGGTGTCATATTTCAGTCTTCTGAAGTGTACTGTGCTTATTTTATGGACCAGCAGACAGTCTATGTTTAGTTATTATCCCATAGACATTTGAAAAGAATGTACATTCTAAAGTTGTTGGATATAAGTTCAAAAACTGTCAGTTTAAGCTGGTTAGAAGGTTCAACATATCTTTTTTGGATTTTTTTTTTCACTACTTGTTCTTTGAATACTGCATTTGTCTGTTTCTCTTGTTATCAGCTTTTGCTTCATATATTTGAAGTTCAGTTATTTTGTACATAAGCATTTAGAAATATGTCTTTCTACTCAACTTTATCACAAGTGTCCTTTTTTTATCTCTGGTAATACTTCGTCGTGAAATCTAATTTGTCTGATACCTTACTGTTTGCAGGGTATTATCTTTATAATTTCAATCTATTTTGTCATAATAACTTAAGTGTTTCATCTTAGAGACAGAATATAATTAGGTCTTGCTTTTTATCCAGTTCCACAATCTTGGACTTTAAAAAAAAATTCAGTCTCTACTTTTTAATTGGAGTGTGAATTTAATTGAATTTAATATAAATATTCAGGTTTAAGTATCATGGGTCTTTTTTTTTTAATTTTTATTTTTTTAGTTTGTTTTGCTTTACAATACTGGCTGATCCATGTCGATGTGTAGTATCATGGGTCTTATCACCATCTTGTTTGTTTGTTATTTGTTATCCTGTACTGCCCTCCTTGTCGTTCAGCACTTTTAAAGTATTTTTACATTTCTGTCTTGACTTTCTATTTTTTGTTTTGGCTGTGCTGGGTCTCCCCTGCTGTGCGGGCTTTTCTCCAGCTGCAGCACGTGGGGCTGCTCTCTGGCTGCAGTGCATGGGCTTCTCGCTGCAGCAGATTCTCTCTTCTAGAGCCTGGGCTCTAGGCACAGGGCTTCAGTAGTTGCAGAGCAGAGGCTCAATAGTTGTGGAGACAGCCTAGATGCTCTGTGACATATGGGATCTTCCTGGATCAGGGATTAAACCCACATCTCTTGCACTGGCAGGTGGACCCTTCACCATGAGCCACCAGGAAGCCT
>SJXQ01005801.1:0-64339 GCA_006408695.1 Aepyceros melampus
CGGGAGTTGGTGATGAACAGGGAGGCCTGGCGTGCTGTGATTCATGGGGTTGCAAAGAGTCGGACACGACTGAGTGACTAAACTGAACTGAACTGAAGATAATAACAGTAATTGTCCCAATAGGACAATTACAGCTCTCACAATTACAGCTCTTACTATAGTATGGAGCTATTTAAGAAATACTGAACATACTAAAAAACCCTAATCATTTCTAATACCCCCTTTTTAATAAGGTGAGAGAGAAATCTTTAGAATTTATTTTGTACTCCTTGGTAAATCTTAATAACAATTTCAGATATAAAGGATGGCTGGATCTGCCCCTCCTTCCACCCCAGGATTTAGGGTCTGATCTTAGAAGCAAAAACAAAGGAGTTATTAGGTGGTCACTTGATTAAGATATGATTGTGGGCACCCAAAAAGAATAAGTTAAGGACCATCACTTGTTTATCAGACAGAATAACAACAGAGTGTTTTAATTGCTCAAAAGTAAGCAAATTTAGCTAAATAATGCACTTTATTTGGTTTATTAATAATATCTTTCCAAGAGACTGCATAAAAGTAAAGGATAGAGTTCTGCTGACCACTGCCAAGGGCAGACCCTCTAGTATCTGTTGTAATCCAAGGAGGCCTGTCCACGTAGCAGACAATACTGAGTTTCTGCTGAGTCAGAGATCTTTGTTGTGTTCGTGTGCACTGACTTTTGGAACTTAAGTAAAGGCCCTTCATTTCAGGTGAAATATCTCTTGGTAGATTGGACCTAAGCTGGTCTTTGGAGAGAGATCAAGCCCTGAGCCTTTGGAGTGGGAGCACTGACTCCAAGACCCTAGACTACCAGAGAACTAACCCTAGGGAGTATCAAATAGTGAGAACTCACACAAAGGAAACCACCTGAATACAAACCCCAGAATCACCCAACCACCAGTAGCACTCTGTGCAGGATGCCTCATCTAAACAGCAAACAAAACAAAAATACAAACCCAGTCATCAGCAGACAGCATTACCACCCCACTCAGCCTTGCCCACAGAGGAAAAACAAACAAACAAAAACTCAGCACAAATCTCACCCCAAAGCAAGCTTGCACAAACCACTGGACCAACCTTAGGAGGGAAGAAACCAAAAGGAAGAAAGAATTCAACCTTGAAGCTTGGGAAAAGGAGACCTCAAACACAATAAGCTTAAAAAAAAAAAAAAAAAGGCAGAGAAATACTACACAAATGAAGGAACAAACTAGAAACACAGAAGTCTAAATAAACGAAGACAAAATAGGCAAACTACCTGAAAAAGAATTCAGAGTAATGATAGTAAATGTGATCACAAACCTTGAAAACAAAATGGAGGAAATGCAAGAATCAGTTAACAAAGACCTAGAAGAATTAAAGAATAAGCATGCAGAGACAAACAACACAATTACAAAAATTAAAAATACTCTAGAAGGAATCAATAGCAGAATATATGAAACAGAAGAATGAGTCTGAGCTGGAAGATAAGATGGTGGAAATAACTTCTGAGAGCCAAATAAAGTAAAAAGAATGAAAAGAACTGAGGATAGTCTCAGAGACCTCTGGGACAATATCAAATGCATCAACATTCGAATTATTGGGGTCCCAGAAGAAGAAGAGAAAAAGAAAGGGTATGAGAAAATTTTTGAAGAGATTATAGTTGAAAATTTCCCCAACATGGTAAAGGAAATAGTCAGTGAAGTCCAAGAGGCACAAAAATCCCATACAGGATAAACCCAAGGAGAAACACACCAAGACACATACTAATCAAACTAATAAAAACGAAACACAAAGAAAGAATATTAAAAGCAACAAGGGAGAAGCAGCAAGTAACATACAAAGGAAACCCCATACACTTAACAGCTGATCTTTCAGCAGAAACTCTGCAGCTCAGAAGGGAATGGCAGGATATATTTAAAGTACTGAAAGGGAAAAATATACAACCAAGATTACAGTACCTGGCAAGGTTCTCATTCAAAATTGATGGAGAAATAAAAAGCTTTTCAGACAAACAAAAGTTAAAAGAATTCAATACCACCAAACCGCTTTACAATAAATGTTGAACAGACTTCTATAGTCATGAAATACAAGAGAAGAAAAAAAGATCTAGAAAATCAACTCCAATTAAGAAAAAGGCAATAGGAACATATATATCAATAATTTCTTTAAATGTAAATGGATTAAATGCTCCAACCAAAAGACACAGACTGGCTGAATGGATACAACAACAAGACCCATATATATGCTATCTATAATAAACCCACTTCAGACCTAACGACACATATAAACTGAAAGTGAGAGGATGGAAAAAGGTATTCCATGCAAATGGGAAGCAAAAGAAAGCTGGAGTAGCAATCCTCATATCAGACAAAATAGGTCTTAAAATGAAGATTACAAGAGATGAGGAAGGACACTACATAATGATCAAGGGATCAATCCAAGAGGAAGACACAGCAATTATAAACATCTATGCACCCAACATAGGAGCACCTCAATACATAAGACAGATGCTAACAGACGTAAAAGGAGAAATAGATAGTAACACAATAATAGAAGGAGACTTTAACACCCCACTCACACCAATGGACAGATCATCAAACCAAAAATTACTAAGGAAACACAAGTCTTAAATGATACATTAGATGAGATGGATCTCATTGATATCTTAAGGACATTCCATGCAAATGCAGAAGAATACATCTTCTTCTCAAGTGCACATGGAACATTCTCCAGGATAGACCACATCTTGGGTCACAAATCAAGCCCCAGTAAATTTAAGAAAATTGAAATCATGTCAAGCATCTTCTCTGACCACAATGCAATGAGACTAGATATCAATTACAAGAAAAAAACTGTAAGAAACACAAACACATGGAGATTAAACAACACATTTCTAAGTAATCAACAGGTTACTGAAGAAATCAAAAGGGAAATCAAAAAGTTTCTAGAAATAAATGACAATGAAAACATGACAACTCAAAACCTATGGGATGCAGCAAAAGCAGTTCTAAGAGGGAATTTTATAGCAATACAATCCTACCTCAAGAAACAAGAAAAACATCAAACGAAAACCTAACTTTGCATCTAAAAAAACTGGAAAAGAACAAAAAAAATTAGCAGAAGGAAAGAAATCATAAAGATACGAGCAGAAATAAATGAAAAAGAAATGAAAGAAGCAATAGTAAAGATTAATAAAACTAAAAGCTGGTTCTTTGAGAAGATAAAAAAAATTGACAAGCTTTTATTCAGACTCATCAAGAAAAAAAGAGAGAAGAATCAAATCAACAAAATTAGAAAAGAAAAAGGAGAGGTTACAACAGACAACACAGAAATACGAAGGATTATAAGAGACTATTATGAACAACCATGAGACAATAAAAAGGATAACCTGGAAGAAATGGACAGATTTTTAGAAAAGTTTGATCTCCCAAGACTGAACCAGGAAGAAATAGAAACTAAGAACAACTCTATTACAAGCACTGAAATTGAAGCTGTAATAAAAAATCTCCCCAAAAACAAAAGCCCAGGACCAGATGGCTTCACAAGAGAATTCTACCAAACAGTTAGAGAAGACCTAATGCCTATCCTTCTAAGACTTTTTCAAAAAATTGCAGAGGAAGGAACACTTCCAAACCCATTCTATGAGGCCACCATCACCCTGATACCAAAACCGGACAAAGACAACACAGAAAAAAAGAAAACTACAGGCCAATATCACTGATGAACATCGATGCAAAAATCCTCCACAAAATTTTAGCAAACAGAGCTCAGCAACACATCAAAAAGCTCATACACTGTGATCAAGTTGGGTTTATTCCAGGAATGCAAGGATTCTTCAATATATACAAATCAATTAATGTTAATGATACACTACATTAACAAACTGAAAGATTAAAAACCATATGATAATCTCAATAGATGCAGAAAGAGCCTTTGACAAAATTCAGCACCAATTCTTGATTAAAACTCTTCAAAAAATGGGTATAGAAGGAACTTAACACAGCAAAACCCATTATGATAAGCCTACAGCAAACATTATTCTCAATGGTGAAAAACTGAAAGCATTTGCCCTAAGAAACAGACAAAGGGTCCACTTTCACCACTATTATTCAACATAGTTCTGGAAGTCCTAGTAATCAGAGAAGAAAAAGAAATAAAAGGAATCCAGATCAGAAAAGAAGTAAAATTCTCACTGTTTGCAGGTGACATGATACCGTACATAGAAAACTCTAAAGATAGTATCAGAAAATTACTAGAGCTAATTAGTGAATTTAGCAAAGTTGCAGGATACAAAATCAATACACAGAAATCACTTGCATTTCTATATACTAGCAATGAAAAATCAGAAAGGGAAATTAAGGAATCAATGACATTCACCATTGCAATAAAAAGAATTAAATATCTAGGAATAAACTTACCTAAGGAGACAAAAGAACTATATACAGAAAACTGTAAGACACTGATGAAAGTAGTCAAAGATGACATAAACAGATGGCGAGATATTCCATGTTCCTGGGTAGGAAGAATCAATATTGTGAAAATGACTATACTACCAAATACAATTTACAGATTCAATGCAACCCTTATCAAATTCCCAATGGCATTTTTTCACAGAACTAGAACAAAAAATTTCACAATTCTTATGGAAACACAAAAGTCCTCAAATAGCAATTGAGAAAGAGAATGTAGCTAGAGGAATCAACCTTCCTGACTTCAGATTATACTACAAAGCTACAGTCATCAAGACAGTATGGTACCAGCACAAAAACAGAAATACAGACCAATGCAACAAGATAGAAAGCCCAAAAATAAACCCATGTACCTATGGGTACCTTATTTTTGACAATGGAGACAATAATATACAATGGGCAAAGAGAGCCTCTTCAATAAATGGTGCTGGGAAAACAGCATAGCTACACATAAAAGAACGTAACTAGAACACTTCCTAACACCATACACAAAGAGAGACTCAAAATGGATTAAAGAGCTAAATGCAAGACCAGAAACTATAAAACTCCTAGAGGAAGACATAGGCAGAACACTCGATGACATAATCAAAGCAAGATCCTCTATGACCCACCTCCTAGAGTAATGGAAATAAAAGCAAAGGAAACAAGTGGGACCTGATTAAATTTAAAAGCTTTTGCTTTTAAACAACAAAGCTTTTGTTTTAAAACAAAGGAACTATAAGCAAGGTGAAAAGACAACCCTCAGAATGGGAGAAAATAATAGCAAATGAAACAACTGACAAAGGATTAATTTCCAAAATATACAAGCAGCTCATACAACTCAATGCCAGAAAAACAAACAACTCAATAAAAAAGTGGGGAAAAGACTTAAACAGACATTTCTCCCAAGAAGACATACAGATGGCCAGTGAACACATGAAAAGATGCTCAACATTGCTCTTTATTAGAGAAAAGCAAATCAAAACCACAATGAGATGTCACCTCACACCAGTTAGAATGGCCCTCATCAAAAAGTCTACAAACAATAAATGCTGGAGAGGGTGTGGAAAAAAGGGGACCCTCTTACACTGTTGGTGGGAATGTAAATTGATACAGCCACTATGAAAGATGGTATGGAGATTCCTTAAACAACTAAGAATTAAACCACCATATGACCCAGCAATCTCACTCCTAGGCATATACCCTGAGGAAACCAAAATTGAAAAAGACACATGTATCCCATTGTTCATTGCAGCACTATTTACAATAGCTAGAACATGGAAGCAACCTTGATGTCCATCGACAGATGACTGGATAAAGAAGTTGTGGCACATGTACATAATGGAATATTACTCAGCCATAGAAAGGAATGCATTTGAGTCAGTTCTGATGAGGTAGATGAACCTAGAACCTAATATACAGAGTGAAGTGACTCAGAAAGAGAAAGATAAATATCATATTCTAATGCATAATACAGAATCTAGAAAAATGGTACTGAAGACGTTATTTTCAGGGCATCAGTGGAGAAACAGACATAGAGAATAGACTTATGAACATGGGGAGAGGGGAGGAGAGGGTGAGATGTATGGAAAGAGTAACATGGAAACTTACATTACCATGTGGAAAATAGATAGCCAACAGGAATTTGCTGTATGGCTCAGGAAACTCAAACAAGGGCTCTGTACAACCTAGAGGATGGGATCGGAGAAGGCAATGCCAACCCCCTCCAGTACTCTTGCCTGGAGGGTCCCATGGACGGAGGAGCCTGGTGGACTACAGTCCATGGGATCACGAATGTTGGACACGACTGAGCGACTTCACTTTCACTTTTCACTTTCATGCATTGGAGAAGGAAATGGCAACCCACTCCAGTGTTCTTGCCTGCAGAATCCCAGGGAAGGCGGAGCTTGGTGGGCTGCCGTCTATGGGGTCACACAGAGTTGGACACGACTGAAGCGACTTAGCAGCAGCAGAGGATGGGATAGGCGGGAGATAGGAGGGAGGTTCAGAAGGGAGGGGATATATGTATACCTGTGGCTGATTCATTTTGAGGTTTGACAGAAGACAACAAAATTCTATAAAGCAATTATCCTTCAATAAAAAATAAATTTCATTCCAATTCCAAAGAAAGGCAATGCCAAAGAATGCTCAAACTACCACACAATTGCACTCATCTCACATGCTAGTAAAGTAATGCTCAAAATCCTCCAAGCCAGACTTCAGCAATACGTGAACCGTGAACTCCCTGATGTTCAAGCTGGTTTTAGAAAAGGCAGAGGAACCAGAGATCAAATTGCCAACATCTGCTGGATCATAGAAAAAGCAAGAGAGTTCCAAAAAAACATCTATTTCTGCTTGATTGACTATGCCAAAGCCTTTGACTGTGTGGATCACAATAAACTGTGGAAAATTCTGAAAGAGATGGGAATACCAGACCACCTAACCTGCCTCTTGAGAAATCTGTATGCAGGTCAGGAAGCAACAGTTAGAACTGGACATGGAACAACAGACTGGTTCCAAATAGGAGAAGGAGTACATCAAGGCTGTCTATTGTCACCCTGCTTATGTAACTTATATGCAGAGTACATCATGAGAAACGCTGGACTGGAAGCAGCCCAAGCTGGAATCAAGATTGCCAAGAGAAATATCAATAACCTCAGACATGCAGATGACACCACCCTTATGGCAGAAAGTGAAGAGGAGATAAAAAGCCTCTTGTTGAAAGTGAAAGAGGAGAGTGAAAAAGTTGGCTTAAAACTCAACATTCAGAAAACGAAGATCATGGCATCTGGTCCCATCACTTCATGGGAAATAGATGGGGAAACAGTGGAAACAGTGTCAGACTTTATTTTTGGGGGCTCCAAAATCACTGCAGATGGTGACTGCAGCCATGAAATTAAAAGACGCTTACTCCTTGGAAGAAAAGTTATGACCAACCTAGATAGTATATTCAAAAGCAGAGACATTACTTTGCCGACTAAGGTTCATCTAGTCAAGGCTATGGTTTTTCCTGTGGTCATGTATGGATGTGAGAGTTGGACTGTGAAGAAGGCTGAGCNGGCTCCAAAACCACTGCAGATGGTGACTGCAGCCATGAAATTAAAAGACGCTTACTCCTTGGAAGAAAAGTTATGACCAACCTAGATAGTATATTCAAAAGCAGAGACATTACTTTGCCGACTAAGGTCCATCTAGTCAAGGCTATGGTTTTTCCATTAGTCACGTATGGATGTGAGAGTTGGACTGTAAAGAAGGCTGAGCATCGAAGAATTGATGCTTTTGCACTGTGGTGTTGGAGAAGACTCTCGAGAGTCCTGGACTGCAAGGAGATCCAACCAGTCCATTCTGAAGGAGATTGGCCCTGGGGTTTCTTTGGAAGTAATGATGCTGAAGCTGAAGCTCTAGTAATTTGGCCACCTCATGCGAAGAGCTGACTCATTGGAAAAGACCCTGATGTGGGAGGGATTGGGGGCAGGAGGAGAAGGGGACGACTGAGGATGAGTTGTCTGGATGGCATCACTGACTCCATGGGCATGAGCCTGAGGGAACTCCGGGAGTTGGTGATGGACAGGGAGACCTGGAGTGCTGCGATTCATTGGGTCGCAAAGAGTCGGACATGACTGAGCGACTGAACTGAACTGAGTGAGAACCTACCATATAGCACAGGGAATTCTACTCAATGTTATGCAGCAGCCTGGATGGGAGGGGAGTTTGGTGGAGAACGGATACATGTATATGTATGGGGGTAGATTTACTGTGCACCAAAAATTATCACAACATTGTTAATTGGCTATATTCCCATATATATGTTCATATATATTCCCATATATGTATAAGTTCAACTTAAAAAATGCAAATATAATCTTGTCATCTACTAGTTCTTAAAAAGACTTCAGTGGCTTTCCTTCTTAAAGGCTAAAATTATTAATACATTTGAGAGGATAGAGTTTAGTCTTATCCCTCCCTTCCCAGACCAGTCTCCTTTCTCACCTGTCTCTTCAGTGCTCTAGCCCTCTCTTGGGCACTTGAACACCCCTTGCTCCTTCCCACCAAGGGCCTTACCTCCTATTGTTTCTCCTGCTTTGTTCATCTCTGTTCTCAACTCCCACAGTACCTTTCACCTACTTAATCCTAACTCATCTTTCAAATCTCATACCAATTTTAATTTTCATTCAATAAAGCCTCTTTGACTCCCGGATGCCTCCTCTATTTAGTCACAAAGACCACATTTATTTCCAATGTAGTATTTAACATAGTTTTGATTTATTATTATAGCAATAATGTTTTGGTATATTAGTATTATTGAATTAAAGGCTGGCTCCTCAACTGTAGTGTGAGGTCCTTGATGGCAGAAAAAGTGCCTGCTCTGTTCACTGTAATATCTCCTTTGCCTAGGACAGTGTTTCATTTGATGGATATGTTTTGAAAGACAAAATGAAAGCCAGGAAGAAAGAATGAATTTATTTTTCACAAGAAAGCACCAAGAAGTATGCTAAAACTGGATAAAGAGAAAGAAAACAGAGTAGTTCATTTCTGAATTAATAAGCAGCAGTGGTCAGGAAGATGCATATAAAAACTATCTATCAGAGGGTACTATTAGAAGATTTATTAATGATCTGACCAGCGGTAAAACAAAAAATCAAAGTGCTACTAAGTCACAGAGGGAAAAAAAACTGATTCATTACAATTTAAAGAACTATTTAATTAAATAATTTAGTAATCCTGCTTTTTCTTTGAATTTACTAAATCAGACAGTAGACACTTTCCAATGCTTTTGATTTCTTAACCATCCTATAAGGCAGGTATTAGTATTAATTTCTTTATCAGACAGGGGGATAGTGAATCTCTAAGGAAGAAATTAACTTCCTCAAGACATATCACTGATGTGAGCTTAAGTTTGCTTGAAAGCAAAGCAGTTATTTTTACCATCTTACTCTCTGTCCCTGTGAACAAATATTGTTCATACAGTACTGCTTCACCATGAACAGATTTTAAGTCTTTAGCACTGAGAAGAAAATCATTGTGTAAAAAAATAATAAATATCTATAAAAACTCTTTTTATTAGATAGTTTTTAAAAATGCAATATGTGCTCTTTCAGAAAATGAAATTTCAGATGTTGTGAGCAAAGTATATATTAATAGAGAACAGATTAAATAACAAAAAGATCTACCAGCTTGTTCATCAGCATTATCTGTTCTTAGACAAAGGCTACAACATAAGACAGTATTTTATATCGTAATAAAATCTTCATACCTTCGTATCATATTTGGAATTATTTTATTTGCTTTAGGAAAAACTGTATATGTATGCAATAAGCAGGACATTTGCAAGCCAAATCCAATCTCAAAAAAGATTAACAAGAACAGAGGTAATCAGATAACAGTGTCTAACCAGAAGTATCTCCTTATGCTTGTTCTAATAGTAATAGTACTTGAAGTCACAATGGCTGACTTTTGAATCTAATCTGCTAGTGGTTTTCAGTACACATTCCTTGTTGACTCAACTTAAATTCTTTATCTCAGAAAGAACAGAATAATAGAACAGATTCCCAGGGCAGTGCTAAGGTTAATTAAAAAAAAAAAAAGTCCATAAATATACAATATAAGGGAAGAATAAGACTGGTAGCAACTAGCATAGTAATAAAACCTATTTCTTGCTCATTCAAAGAGGAAATGTCCTGAATTTTTGGAAATGAACGTTCTCATTGCAAAAAATATTTTTTCATTACCAAATAAGGGCTGGTAATTTCATAGTGTAAATTGGATTGGAGGATCCTATGAGGTCTCACAGAGAGAAGCCGCTGCAATGATTACCACTCCCTCTCAGCAGGACTCTCATGCTGCTAAGTGTGATATTCTTGTCCCTTTTCAAAGCTAGAGGTGTTTTCCCAGCTGATAGAACTAACGGGAGTGAATTGTAAAGGATGCGATACTAATAATCCATGGAATTAAAAAAAAAAAAAGAGTCATAGTATTCTTTGCTGCTCAAGGCCATTGTTTGCTCACCACTTCTGAAATTATATCCATTGTATGATTTACAGGTATCTCTCTTTTATCTGCCTGGAGAATCCCAGGGATGGGGGAGCCTGGTGGGCTGCCGTCTGTGGGGAAGCACAGAGTCAGACACAACTGAAGCGACTTAGCCGCTCTTTTATCTAGAGACTCATCCAGATCAAAACAGTAATATAGCTTTGTTGACAAATGCCACAAAACTGGCTTTATTCCCAGGGTCCATTTTGAATTTCTGCTTAGTCCCAGGCAGACCGCAAATGGACATGATGACAACCTCAGAGTGATTTTTAATATCGGGCTGCCCATCTTGGCAATGTTGATTTCTCAAGGGTATAATCAAGTGTTTCAGCGCTATACTGAGATCATGTAACTCACCAACACTCCCAAGGAAGGCATCTTGCAGGAAAACGGTGTTATGACTCGCATGCTTAGCTAGGAGATCAAAAGAGTTTTCTGGATATTGTATATTTGGCAAATTCCAAAAATAAGAGAGGAAAACAGATGTTTTCAGGGCAGCTGAACACAATAAAATTTTATTCTTCCGCCACTTTTTACATAAGCAAATACTTTGTGTGTGTGTGAAATCCAGAAAGCTACTTGAATTTTAGGTGTATTGAAAGGGCCAGGAGCTTTTAATAGCTTTCCCTTCAGCTAGGATCAGAGAAGGAAGAAAACTGAAGGAGCTATTTTTCCTATGTGACATTGTTTCCAATTAATACACATAAGGATGTGAAAAGGGTCATGTGGCTTAAAAAGTCCAGGGTATGGAGATTTGCTGAAATAATTGCCCAGGTTGGAAGCTTCATCAGCCAGTCAGATCTTTCCTCCAGTACCAGCACTTTACTAATATAGTTTAAGAGACCACTGTGTAACCTTCACAGACCAAACATCCACCCAGCAGCACATGATTAAATTCTCAAACGTATATAAAAAGAGCCCTGCTGGATATTCTACTTTCAACTGGCCGGTATTTCAGGCTTCACAATGTAATTTTTTTTTTTTTAATAACAGCTTGCATTATGAAGAAAGCTGTATAACTGGAGGACTAACCAGCAGTGGTTGAGAAAAGTGGAGGTTGCAAGCCACATGTCTCTTGAAACTATTAAAGACATCTCAGCAATTCAAAATTCAGTAATGTTTATTGCAAATTCATGTGCATTCTATTACCTATCTTAATCAAAATTATATATTAAATTCTAGCACTAAAGATGATATTGGTGAGAATTATTTCTTATATAATCTAAGGGGATGAAAGAGGTTGACACAGAACTTGTTATTATCATGATTAATAACTATGAATAGTATAGGGTGTGATGGTAAAGTATTAAGTTGAAACTTAGGCTATCACAGAGTAATTAATCACACAAGTATTGCTGTTTGGCTCTCTGGGTTCAAATCCCAGTGTTTTGATTTTGCTAGTTACTTGACCTTGATAAGATGTTTTATTTTTCCAAGCCTCAGGTTCTTCATGGAGAAGGCAATGGCAACCCACTCCAGTACACTTGCCTGGAAAATCCCATGGACAGAGGAGCTGATAGGCTGCAGTCCATGGGGTCGCGAAGAGTTGGACACAACTGAGTGACTTCACTTTCACTTTTCACTTTCATGCATTGGAGAAGGACATGGCAACCCACTCCAGTGTTCTTGCCTGGAGGATCCCAGGGATGGCAGAGCCTGGTGGGCTGCTGTCTATGGGGTCTTCACAGAGTCCGACACGACTGAAGTGACTTAGCAGTAGCAGCAGGTTCTTCATCTGTGAAATGATAGCATTTTCTTAATGAGGTACAGGATATTCTGGGGATCAAACATTGTTTGTGAGGCATTTCAAACAATACCTGGTTGAACAAGTTGTTCAACAATTGCTTGTTTTTTGTTTTGCTTCAGTTGTTATTAACAACTTCATTATTACCACGATTGTTCTTTGGATATAAAGTTATATATGTGGCAGATCCTCTGAGTTGGTTTCCTTGTTATTAAGGAGAGGACCATCCTTAAGGAGAGGATATTCTTATTAAGGAAAGAACCACCTCAGCCACCTGCGAAGTCCATCCAAAACCTTGAAAAGCTTAAATTAATAGCTTTAAATTAAATTAAAATTCTATTGCGCTTGCTGAGCATGAGGTGGTATAATATCTATGGCAGATGAGGTAACAAGAAGCGAATAGGCACTTATACACATCAAATCTGACATCTCGCATTCATGAACTTAGTGAGCAGCACTGGATCACTGTCTGCATCATTACTTTTTAGACTTGAAAGCCTTTTGGTTTTCTTCTACATTTTAGAAGACCTCAACCTCTTCTGAAGACCTAAAAACCTCTTCTGAAGGTTTTATATCTAAAAAATTTGCTCATGCAAATAGAATAGAGGTCAACTCTCTGTATTAATGTTTTGGGGTTAGTTAAGAAAGCTTTTTGTGCTTTTTATTGAGAGTCCCTTGGACTGCAAGGAGATCCAACCAGTCCATTCTGAAGGAGATCAGTCCTGGGTGTTCTTTGGAAGGAATGATGTTGAAGCTGAAACTCCAGTACTCTGGCCACCTCATGCGAAGAGTGACTCATTGGAAAAGACTCTGATGCTGGGAGGGATTGGGGGCAGGAGGAGAAGGGGACGACAGGGGATGAGATGGCTGGATGGCATCACCAACTCGATGGACGTGAGTCTGAGTGAACTCCAGGAGTTGGTGACAGACAGGGAGGCCTGGTGTGCTACAATTCATTAGGGTCGCAAAGAGTCGGACATGACTTAGCAACTGAACTAAACTGATTGCCCTTTAAGACAGTCCTTCCTAATTGTTCCGTATGTAATAGATGAATGCAGAATATGACCAGTTCTTATTATGATAGATAGTAAGCCATGTATGGGATACAATCATGAGAAAGATAGCATTCTGATCTTCTAAGAGCTTACCATCTGATGGAGAGGATACACCTAAGTAAATACAGCTGAACGTGAGGAATACTATTCCTGGAGTTCCACCGGGGCAGAAGGGGTGAATGGTAAAGGAAGTGTTCTTAGAAAAGATAATGTTTGAGCTGATTTCTAAATGAGAAGGGGCAGTATACATGGAGGAGAGGAATCAGAAAGACAGAATATCTTAGTAAAATTCATGATGTGCTTGGGGGAACTACAGCTTTTGTTTTCAGCATTCATGGAGAACACAGGAAGGGGATGGGGAGAAGTACGGTCACATAAGCAGAGCTACATCACAAAGTGCTTTGCAAAGAAATGTAGCTTTTACGCTAAGGGCAGTTGGAGTCATTGAAAAGCTTTGAGCAGGTAAGTGTTATGACATCTGGCTGAGAAGGAGGCAATGAAATTCTGGGTGGTGTTAGGGGACTAGTGAGTCAAACATAACCTTAGAGGAGGAGTTACAAGCCAGTTCCATAGATTCTTTGGATTCTAAAGCTGTCAGGTAGGACTTTGCAGCCATGATTGCTTATTGTTGAAGTATTTGTTTTCACATCAATTTTTCTGGCCCAAAGTATTTTTTATTTTCTTTTGTTTTTAAAATCTTTATTATCACATTAGAAATTGGAGTAAATAAGTAGTGACTCTCTTGCTGGGTTTGATTAACGACCACAAAATTGTTCACTAATTCACAAATGTGCTATCATTTTTGCCAGATTATCTAAAACTGAAATGGCCGAGATGTCTTACAATTGCTCTGCATAGGCATATAATCTGATTTTTGCTCTAATGACACTTTCAAAATAGTTAACAGATATTTTTCTTTTAAATAATAAGTATAGCTTTAAGAGGTATGAAGGAATTTTTCCCCAAAATATCTTAGTAATATTGAAGGCACATGGGACTGGTTGCTAGTGGAAGAAGCATGGAGGCTTGAGTTGGTTTTATGATAAAGATAATGTATATTTTCACTTTTTAAAAGATATTTAGCCAAAACATCCACATAGAAGTGACAAGCTTCAATTTTAATTCTGGCATGTGTGTGCCATTTTGAAGATTATAAGCTGCTGCTGCTAAGTCACTTCAGTCGTGTCCGACTCTGTGCGACCCCACAGACAGCAGCCCACCAGGCTCCCCCATCCCTGGGATTCTCCAGGCAAGAACACTGGAGTGGGCTGCCATTTCCTTCTCCAAGGCATGAAAGTGAAAAATGAAAGTAAACTCACTCAGTCCTGTTCAACTCTTCGCGACCCCATGGACTGCAGCCTACCAGGCTCCTCTGTCCATGGGATTTTCCAGGCAAGAGTACTGGAGTGGGGTGCCATTGCCTTCTCTGAAGAGAATTCATAAAATTTGTTCTGGCCTCTGGGAATGGGGAAAACCACAGGGTGGTTTGATAGTTCACAGAACACTTGGAGACAGGCATGCATACATTCCAAAATTTATATTATATGTAACATGGCAGAAAGCCCCATGATTAAACAGAGCTCAGATAAAATTTACTCAGATAGAATTTGAAAGAAGGGAAGAATGGCAGTGGTTTCTGAACCACTGTTGAAAAATGTGGAAAGGTTTTCTTTTTTCTGTTAGAGAAAAGAACTCTAAAAACTTGTAACCTTTAACAAATAAAACAGAATCAATTGAGCTACCTAAGCTAGATTTTTACCTGGGGCCTATCTAACTTAAAATGGACATGCAATGAAAAGACAGAAGAAATTCATCATTTACCTTTTGTTTTTGCTGATGCTCCCTTTTTTAAAAGTGTGCTCAAATCTTGATGAATTTTTAGGACAAAGAAACTTAAAAATATCTGGGAAATTAGTTTAGCAGCACAAATAAATCATGACAGAGCCTCTGGGGTTGATCGTAGGATAGTTTTATGACTTCTTGAGAGGAGTTTCCTGCCAAAATATAGATAATAAGTTGTTTTAATTAGAGGATACTGTATTCTTACAGTTAGCAAGGGGAGAGTTGTACTTCTCTATAGTGATCAGTGAGACTACAAAAAGTATATATAATAAAATAGGAAGGAATGATTGTACAGCACAATACACTGAATATATTATTTAAAACAGAACTATGATTTGAAATCATATCTTTGGAATAGTATAATCATTTTGTTTTTATAGATTTGGTTAATAATGACAACTTTTAAGGAAAAATCAGTATTTTAAGTTAATATATCTGAAAAGTGATCTTGCAATTGTCATAGTCCACAATGTGCAGCTTCACTCATCTTGCACAAACCAAGAAATTCAGGGTTACTGCTCTATTATCACATTAAATTTCAGGCTTGATCTTGACCTATAAAGTCTAAGAGCTCCTCCTTCCCTACCTCCCTCCTTCCCTCCCCTTCTTCCTTTCTTCCTTGTGTCCATCTTTTAACCTATTGCCTATTCAAAAAATCTTAGTGCCATTTTCTTTCTTTGAATTTTCCACCTGAACACTTTGCTAAGTAATCTTAACTTTATCTTAGAGATAATGGTATTGTTGGAGATTATTGAGCGTTGGAGTGTTCTGCCTATGAACTCTAGAATCAATTGGTGGGATTACAACCTGGAAGACAGTTGGCTATTATAATAGGTCACACATGAAAGACTGGGGCTTGGGTTAGGTTGATAGCAGTGGAAATGGAAGGAAGAGATAGTTTTGTAAAGGAGGAACCAGAAGGAATTGTCAATTGGCTGTGTGAAGGGTGACAGTTATAGTTTAGGTAAGGACTCAGGTGACTCTGTGATAAGGAACAAAAGGTGGAGTTACATACAACAAAATAAAGAGAGTAAAATATTACAGAAAGAAAAGGGTAACAGTGGTAGCATAAAAAAGAAAGAAAATAATTTTTAAAAGACATGCCACCTAACAGTGTGGACAGTATATCATATTGAAGGGCCAGCCTTATTATTTCTCTTAGCTGTTCATATAACAAGCTGTCTTAGTGATGACTAAGGAAGCTGCACTGTCAAGGTGAAAAGCACATTGTCCACTGCTATTTTTGTTAGTTTCAATAAAAATTCAAAAGATATAATAAAGGATGGTCAAGGTGAAGATAGAGGCTTGGTTCTGTCAGCCAATTCTGGTTAATTTTTTTCAAGATATATATAAAAGTCCCTTCTTTTTCTGCATGTGCATGTGTGACTTTAAAAAAAAATTAAAACTTATTTTTGGCTGCACTGGGTCTTTGTTGCTTTGTGCAGGCTTTCTCTAGTTGCTACAAGGGGACATTACTCTTTGCTGTGGTGTGCAGGCGTCTCATTGCAGGGGCTTCCCTTGTTGCAGAGCACGGGCTTCAGTAGTGGCGACACATAGGCTTAGTTGCTCTGTGGCGTGTGGAATCTTCCTGGACCAGGTGTAGTGCCTGTGTCCCCTGCATCGGCAGGTGGATTCTCATCCACTGTACCACAGGGCAGTCCTGTGTGTGCCTCTTGATTATGCTTTGATTATAGTTATTATAATCATATCTAGACTATTAAATGCTGACTCAGTGGCAGAAACCATGCAAAGCACTAATAGGCATGATCATATTTACTTTTCACAGCAAACTTTAAAGGTTGTAGTATTACATTTTACGGAACGGAACACTAGGCTTCCGAAATTAAAAAAAAAAAAAAATCTGCTCAGCTTCCTGAAGCCAGGAAATGTCAGAGCCAGGATTCAGATCTAAGTAGTCTGACTCCAGAGGCTCAATTTTTAACAAATGTAGTTTATTCTCAAGCTTTATGTTGGCTTTAAAAAGGTATACAACTTCTTCATCTCCAACTTTTTCATATCATGTGGAAAGGGGAGGACTTACACAAATGCAAAATGATAGCATATCACAACTGCTTAATCAGTGTGGCACGAATAAGTGCAGTCTGGATTTCTGTGGGGAAACATCAATTTTGCATCTTTATCCAAGACTATATAATGTGGAAGTGTCAAAGTTGCTGTGTGTGCCTTTAATTAAGTAGTATTTCTCATAAGATAATTCATTCATAGGGTGTAATATTTCTTAGGGAAACTGTAGCAGAAATACTTAAACAGACTCCCCCCCACCTTGATCTTCCATATCTGGATTATTTTATTCCTTCTCTCTACATAACAAATTTCTATTTAGAAAGACAGGTCAAACTGAATTCTTTAATAATTCGAGAGAGTTAATAGCTCTCTTTCTTGGATTGTCCAGCACTTTGTATGAGACCCTCACAACTCATTCCTTAAAGCAATCATATATATCATGAGGGCAAGGACCATACATTCTTATAGTTTCTATTATCTGGTCCATGGTAGAAATGTTTTAGAGATTGTTGAACTATTGTATACCTGAAAAGTAGGTGTATTTCAGGATAGCATTGCATGCATTTTAAGCCTGAGTTTAACAGCCCCTTGTTCAATGGAGTACAGATGACTTTCAGAAGTCTGGAGGTGCTACATAGCCTTGGTGAACAAAATGTTTCATTTATGGGCCAAATGAAATTTTTAATTTTACTTGAAAGCCATAATGCACATTGCCTGTCTACATTTTTAAAAATATGGCTGTGGATGGTGCCTTCTTCAATTTTTTGTTTCAGATTCTGAATCTATTCTTGATTGCTCTGAGTATCATCTTGCTATTCAGAGTGATGTCCAATTAAACTTTCACAGTTAAAATTTCCACCATGACCAATTTTTTTCTGTGTTTCTGGATGGCTTTATGAGTAATCTATTATTTTTAAAATTTTCAATTTGAAACAATGACATGCTCAATTTGCTTCTTTTAATTGTCTAAATATATATGTTATGTATATCAATTGCTTTTACCCAATCTAGCAAAATTATTTAATTTACTTTAATTATGTATTTGCTATGTTTTTTCTTCGACCAGGCACACTGTAAGATTCAACAGTTTTCTTGCTATTAATAATTCTCTTTCTCAGATGGCAAGTTATTGTGCCAGAACTTCCAAATTAACTGAGTAGTTAGCCAAGGGGGATGATGGATGTAAATGAAGGATTTATTCAGCACTCTTAGCCCAAGGTGATTGTCTTTTTTTGCATTTGGAAAAGAATGAATTTTATACACTACCAGTCAAAAATTAAGAAAGGAACCATTTTTCTCTAACCTCTTATTTTGAGTGACATATTTAGACTTATTCCTGAAACTATAGTGGAATCAGTTACTCTGGATATAGTTATGCTCTCATCTACATTTAAGTAGAGAGAAAACTCTATTCTGCACCTTCTAACAATGAATAGGAAGGGTTTTGGCTGGCAACGAAATTTGAATCAAATATTAGCACAGAGCTGGACAATTGCACTCATCTCACATGCTAGTAAAGTAATGCTCAAAATTCTCCAAGCCAGACTTCAGCAATACGTGAACCGTGAACTCCCTGATATTCAAGCTGGTTTTAGAAAAGGCAGAGGAACCAGAGATCAAATTGCCAACATCCGCTGGATCATGGAAAAAGCAAAAGAGTTCCAGAAAAACATCTATTTCTGCTTTATTGACTATGCCAAAGCCTTTGACTGTGTGGCTCACAATAAACTGTGGAAAATTCTGAAAGAGATGGGAATACCAGACCACTTGACCTGCCTCTTGAGAAATCTGTATGCAGGTCAGGAAGTAACAGTTAGAACTGGACATGGAACAACAGACTGGTTCCAAATAGGAAAAGGAGTACGTCAAGGCTGTATATTGTCAGTCTGCTTATTTAACTTATATGCAGAGTACATCATGAGAAACGCTGGACTGGAAGAAACACAAGCTGGAATCAAGATTGCCGGGAGAAATATCAATAACCTCAGATATGCAGATGACATTCAAATCCTGAAAGATGATGCTGTGAAAGTGCTGCACTCAACATGCCAGCAAATTTGGAAAACTCAGCAATGGCCACAGGACTGGAAATGGTCAGTTTTCATTCCAATCCCAAAGAAGGATAATGCCAAAGAATGCTCCAACTACCACACAATTGCACTCATCTCACATGCTAGTAAAGGAATGCTCAAAATTCTCCAAGCTAGGCTTCAACAATACGTGAACTGTGAACATCCTGATGTTCAAGCTGGTTTTAGAAAAGGCAGAGGAACCAGAGATCAAATTGCCAACATCCGCTGGATCATCAAAAAAGCAAGAGAGTTCCAGAAAAAATCTATTTCTGCTTTATTGACTATACTGAAGCCTTTGACTGTGTGGATCACAATAAATTGTGGAAAATTCTGAAAAAGATGGGAATACCAGACAACCTGACCTGCCTTTTGAGAAACCTATAGGTAGGGTCAGGAAGCAACAGTTAGAACTGGACATGGAACAACAGACTGGTTCCAAATACGAAAAAGAGTACGTCAAGGCTGTATATTGTCACCCTGCTTAGTTAACTTATATGCAGAGTACATCATGAGAAACGCGGGCTGGGGGAAGCACAAGCTGGAATCAAGATTGCTGGGAGAAATATCAGTAACCTCAGATATGCAGATGACACCACCCTTATGGCAGAAAGTAAAGAGGAGCAAAAAGCCTCTTGATGAAAGTGGAAAGGAGAGTGAAAAAGTTGGCTTAAAGCTCAACATTCAGAAAACGAAGATCATGGCATCTGGTCCCATCACTTCATGGGAAATAGATGGGGAAACAGTGGAAACAGTGTCAGACTTTATTTTGGGGGGCTCCAGAATCACTGCAGATGGTGACTGCAGCCATGAAATTAAAAGACACTTACTCCTTGGAAGAAAAGTTATAACCAACCCAGATAGCATATTCAAACGCAGAGATATTACTGTGCCAACAAAGATCCATCTAGTCAGGGTTATCGTTTTTCCAGTGGTCATGTATGGATGTGAGATTTGGACTGTGAAGAAAGCAGAGTGCTGAAAAATTGATGCTTTTGAACTGTGGTGTTGGAGAGGACTCTGGAGAGTTCCTTGGACTGCAAGGAGATCCAACCAGTCTATCCTAAAGGAGATCAGTCCTGGGTGTTCATTGGAAGGAATTATGCTAAAGCTGAAACTCCAGTACTTTGGCCACCTCATGCGAAGAGTTGACTCATTGGAAAAGACTCTGATGTTGGGAGGGATTGGGGGCAGGAGGATAAGGGGATGACAGAGGATGAGATGGCTGGATGGCATCCCTGACTCAATGGACATGAGTTTGAGTGAACTCCAGGAGTTGGTGATGGACAGGGAGGCCTGGAGTGCTGCGATTCTTGGGGTCACAAACAGTCAAAAATGACTCAGCAATTGAGCTGAACTGAACTGAACTTGCAAGTAATGTCTTTAGTGTTCCAAGTTTTCTTATTTTACTAAATGCAAGATGGATCTCCTGTGAGTAATGTACTTTATTGTGTTTTTAGAATGTTCCTTTCAAAAAGCCTTGAGACATATACTACCAGAGCTTTTTTGAATTTTTTATTATTTGATAGTTTTCAAAACAGTTGTTTCTCTAGCATCCCCCACAGAATCAATTAAATTTTTTTAAAGTTATAGTCAATATTTAACTTTATATTAGTTTCAGTTGTGAAAAAGAGCAGGACCATATGGCCTTCACCCTCATGTCCTCAACCTGCCTTTGTCTGTGGAAAAACTAGCCAATGAGTAAGTTTAATCAGAGAAGTGAGAAAACGCAGAAACAAAGGAAAACAGGCAAAGGAGACCAAATAATAATAGTTTAGTCATTAAGCATTGTCAAGGACATTTAGTTCCTTCTCTGGGGCTGTGGATAATATTCTGAGCCATGTCCCGTGAGCTGTCTTACAAATCCTGAATCCCCACCAGGTGGAGAAGCAGCTACATGATGACCAGCCATGCAGGCATACACAAGCCACTACATTCTAAGAATTAGCCTCAAGGAAATGGAAACAAACCAACCTTGGAACTGAAGACTGCTGCTGCTGCTGCTAAGTCGCTTCAGTCGTGTCTGACTCTGTGCGACCCCAGAGATGGCAGCCCACCAGGCTACCCCATCCCTGGGATTCTCCAGGCAAGAACACTGGAGTGGGTTGCCATTTCCTTCTCCAATGCATGAAAGTGAAAAGTGAAAGTGAAGTCGCTCAGTCGTGTCCGACTCTTAGCAACTCCATGGACTGCAGCCCACCAGGCTCCTCCATCCATGGCATTTTCCAGGCAAGAGTACTGGAGTGGGGTGCCATTGCCTTCTCCGGGAACTGAAGACTAGTTGTACTTAAAACAATCAAGATAATGCTGATCAAATCACTGTTGACCAATATCAATATGACTATCAGAGCGAACTGTGCTGTTTCTGCCAGTGGTCCCTCTCCCTCAATTTATAAAAGCTCTAATTAGCTGGTGGTCAGTGAGAGGGCCTCAGTCTTTGCACAGGCATCATCATTCCCCCACCCTGTTCCTGGCATTCAAAATAAAACAAACTTTTCTTTCTACCAACATGGCCTATTTAATGTCTTTTGAGTGGCAAGCAGGAAGACCCCATTTCAGTTACAGATGTAAGCAAAACAATTCATTGTTTGTATACATTGTAAAATAATAATCATCATAAGTCTAACCAACATTCACCATTTTACTTAGTTACCTGAAATACTTTCCTTTGATGAGACCTTTTAATATCTACTGTCTTAGTAAGTTTCTTTTTTTAAATTAATTTTTATTTTTTAGTTTGTTTTGCTTTACAATACTGTATTCGTTTTGCTATACATTGACATGAATCAGCCACGAGTGTACATGAACTCCCAATCCCGATCCCCACCTCCCCCTTCCTGCCCCACACTTTCTCTCTGGATTATCCCCGTGCATCAGTCCCAAGTATCCTGCATCCTGCATCCAACCTGGACTGGCGATTTGTTTCACTTATGATATCATACATGTTACACTGCCACTCTGCTAACTCATCCCACCCTCTCCCTCTCCCACAGAGTCCAAAAGGCCGTTCTATACATCTGTGTCTCTTTTGCTGTCTTGCGTACAGGTTTATCATTACCATCATTCTAAATTCCATATATATGTGTAAGTATACTGTATTGGTGTTTTTCTTTCTGGCTTACTTCACTCTGTATAATCGGCTCCAGCGTCATCCACCTCATTAGAACTGATTCAAATGTATTCTTTTTAATAGCTGAGTAATACTCCATTGTGTATATGTACCACAGCTTTCTTATCCATTCATCTGCTGATGGACATCTAGGTTGCTTCCATGTCCTGGCTATTATAAACAGTGCCGCAATGAACATTGGGGTACACGTGTCTCTTTCAATTCTGGTTTCCTTGGTGTGTATGCCCAACAGTGGGATCGCTGAATCATAAGACAGTTCTATTTGCAATTTTTTTAGGAATCTCCACACTATTCTCCATAGTGGCTGTACTAATTTGCATTCCCACCAACAGTGTAAGAGGGTTCCCTTTTCTCCACACCCTCTCCAGCATTTATTGCTTGTAGACTTTTGGATCGCAGCCATTCTGACTGGTGTGAAATGGTACCTCATTGTGGTTTTGATTTGCATTTCTCTGATAATGAGTGATGTTGAGCATCTTTTCATGTGTTTGTTAGCCATTTGTATGTCTTCTTTGGAGAAATGTCTATTTAGTTCTTTGGCTCATTTTTTGATTGGGTCATTATTTTTCTGGAGTTGAGCTGCATACACTGCTTGTATAATTATCTATAGTCTCCCAGCTGTCAATTACATTTTCAGGACTTACTACTTTATAATTGAAAGTTGTATCTTTTGAGCCTCTTCACTCAGTGTTCCCCTGCCCCCACCCTACCTCTGACAACCACCAATCTGTCCTTGGTGTCTCTGAGCTGGGGGTTTTTTGGTGTGTTTTTGTTTCTGTGTTTTGGATTCCACATGTATGTGACATCATGTAGTGTTTGTCTTAGTTTCCAATGCTTTGAGCTAGATCTTTCTCTTTAGTTTAAGCAGGTAAACCTTGTCTTCTGCTACTATAGGTGCAGTGGCTGACAGACCTCATCAAAGGGAGGGATATTAATTGAGTTTCAGGGTAGATAAAGTTGGATGAAAGGCTGATGCCCTCTTGAACAGTTTATTGTCATCTGATGGTGACTGTAGCTCACACTGAGAGTCCCCCTTTGTTTCCTTCTTTTCGTGAATGCAGTTCACCACCCAGTAATTCCCTTCATATCTGATTCAGATTTGCTTGGGTCTTGAAATGATCTTATCTTTAGTAATCAATATATTGTTTTTCCTTGAGCCCAGCTGTTCATAGATAAATATTTAATAATGCTGACATATTCAAATTGGCAAAATTCTGCTTTAAGTATTTAAATTTAACAAAACATTTTAATTTTGAAAAAGATTAACAAAATGAATAAAATCTCTGCTATTGATATGTGTGTGTGCGTGCGTGTGTGTGTGTATGTTTGTGTTATTCCCAAACCAAATCTGCTAATGATTTCTAGGGGCCATCATTCTAGAAAAATAACTGTCGGATATTTCCATCAAATACTAGCATTAGTATTCACCTTATTGGTTGGTTATTTAAGTCTAACACAGGGAAGAGGAGAGATAAATTGGGAGATTGGGATTGACATATACACAGTAGTGTATATAAAATAGACAACTAATAAGGACTTACTATATAGCACAGGGACCTCTATTCAATACTTTGTAATGGCATTATGGGAAAGAAATATTAAAAAAGAGGATATATGCATATGTATAACTGATTCAGGGCTTCCCATACTGCTCAGTGATTAAGAATCTGTCTATCAATGTAGGAGATGCAGGAGACATGGATTTGATCCCTAGGTCAGGAATATAACCTGCAAGAGGAAACAGCAACCCACTCCAGTATTCTTGCTTGAAAAATCCCATGTAGAGGAGCCTGGCAGGCTTTAGTCCGTGGGGTTTTGGAAGTGTTGGGCATGACTGAGCCACTGAACACAATGAGCACATTTAATTGATGCATTTTGCTGTACACTAGAAACTAACATGATGATGTAAATCTATACTCCAGTAAAAATTTTAAATATCAATTTAAAATGTCTGACACTTTGCTTAAAGAGAGAAATCTATCATGACATTCCTCATCCACCTCCCACCTTCTGCCAGAAAACATGCATGCATAGTGTATAAATGACTGAAGGAGCAAACATTTTCATACTTACCCTGTCACCATTAAGTTATTTCATGGCACCAGTTGACAGTTTATTTGAAGATACTCATAATGATACACATGCTGAACAGGACTATGCTAGAGGAGACATGTGAATTCTGTTTTCTTAGGGAATCACATTCAACTAGGAAATCCCCAAAAATGCCCAGAGCCCTCCTATATCATACAGAGCTCCCTCTGTGAGAGGCCCTGTGCCATTTTACACTGAGAATATATGTTCTTCTCTTGCTAGCTCAAATAAGGAATGTCTTTTCTAAAGGGCTAAAGGTATAACATGGGAGAAGAATTGATTAGGAGTAGTTGATATGATGAGCTTGTTGGTTAGGAAAATGTATTTGGCACCAAGTGTTATAGCTAGTTAATTCATGTATCCCACCTATAATGAGTCAATGGAATCAACGAACAAAAGAGTCCTTGGAGACCCACATTTAAAAGTCACTAAGGAATGTTAATATAAGTTTTGGCAATCAACTTTCACAAGGTAGTAGTGGGAACATTGTCTTTGAGGACAAGAAAATGCGACGTAGCATTAGACGCACTGTGATGGTGCAGGATAATAAAAGTCAATGATAAAATGTTTGAATATTTTTTTACAGTGTTTAAGGCAATTAAATTGGCATAACAAGATTTATCCACTTTCTTTAAACAACTCATGGATACTATAAAAATACGAACATAAAAAGGAAAAAAAAATGACATAGTAATTACCATCATAAATTATGTTATAAAAGTAGCATCAGAGATTTTCCCCCTCAACCACAAGTGCATAACTAAATCTGTAAAAACTTGTATTCTGCCATATATATATATAACTTATGGTAATTCTGTTTAATTATAAAGATATAATTTTATATGTTTTTATATGAAAATTTTGTTTTAAAAAACGAGAGGCTACCTTTATGTGAATCCAGGGCAGACTCATTTGTGATGACTCAGCAAAATAGCACCTGAGACACACTGTTAACATCAGGGATAAAGTCTTACATTTATGGCACATGAAAGAATTTAGCCAAATGATGGTCATTTCATATAGTTGGCCATACCTAGAAATCAGTAGGCATAGGGTGTATACACATGTGATCTGACTTTGAATTATAGGTATACAATTTTGAAAGTTGTAACTAAATGTACTTTCTCAGGCAAATTTGTAGGGAGATACATACAAGGCACAAGCTGGAATGAAGATTGCCAGGAGAAATATCAATAACCTCAGATATGCAGATGACACCACCCTTATGGCAGAAAGTGAAGAAGATCTAAAGAGCCTCTTGATGAAAGTGTGAATACAGTATTGTAAAGCAAAACAAACTAAAAAATAAAAATTAATTAAAAAAAAAGAAAGAAAGTGAAAGAGGAGAGTGAAAAAGTTGGCTTAAATCTCAACATTCAGAAACTAAGATCATGGCAACCGATCCCTTCACTTCATGGCAAATAGATGGGAAAACAGTGGCTGACTTTATTTTTCTTGGCTCTAAAATCACTGCAGATGGTGATTGCAGCCATGAAATTAAAAGACGCTTACTCCATGGAAGGAAAGTTATGACCAACCTAGACAGCATATTAAAAACAGAGACATTACTTTGTCAACAAAGGTCTGTCTAGTCAAGGCTATGGTTTTTCCAGTGGTCATGTATGGATATGAGAGTTGGANCAAAAGCAGAGACATTACTTTGCCGACTAAGGTCCGTCTAGTCAAGGCTATGGTTTTTCCTGTGGTCATGTATGGATGTGAGAGTTGGACTGTGAAGAAGGCTGAGCGCAGAAGAATTGATGCTTTTGAACTGTGGTGTTGGAGAAGACTCTTGAGAGTCCCTTGGACTGCAAGGAGATCCAACCAGTCCATTCTGAAGGAGATCAACCCTGGGATTTCTTTGGAAGGAATGATGCTAAAACTGAAGCTCCAGTACTTTGGCCACCTTATGCAAAGAGTTGACTCATTGGAAAAGACCCTGATGCTGGGAGGGATTGGGGGCAGGAGGAGACGGGGACAACCGAGGATGGGATGGCTGGATGGCATCACGAACTCAATGGACGTGAGTCTGAGTGAACTCCGGGAGTTGGTGATGGACAGGGAAGCCTGGCGTGCTGCGATTCACGGGGTCGCAAAGAGTCGGACACAACTGAGCAACTGAACTGAACTGAACTTGTTGTGTAATAAACTGGTAAACATATGTGTTTCCTTACTTCTGTGCTAGTTTGTTCTAGCAAATCATTGAATCCAAAGAGAAGGAAATCATGGGAACCTCTGATTTGTAACCACGTCAGACAGAAGTTGTGGGTAACCTGGGGACCTACTTACTTGTAGCCTGGGACCAATCCTTAGCTTGTGGGGTCTGTCCTAACTCAGGTTAGTGGCAGAATTGAATTGAATTGTAGGACACCTAGGTGTCACAGAGAATTACATGGCAGGCAAGCGGGAACACACATCTGATGTCGCAAGTGTTGTGAGTGTGGTAGTAGGGTTAAAAGAGTAACTACTTTTCCACAGAGAGAACTAGGAGATAGGTAATTGTTAGCTGTGTGTCATTAGCAAGCACTTTAGCATACCAACAAAACTCATGAATGGAGAGAAGTAAAAATTTCCCTCTAGATAGTGTAATTCCACTCCCTAGAGCCACACCAATTTATTTTACACCTTCTTAAAGTAGCAAATCATTAACATAATCCAGTGATAAGGCTCCCTCCAAACACATAAAAAAAATAAAAATGAGGCAAAATAATATATGGATTAAAACAATATTTGGTGACCAGTGTTTTAATATTTTGCCTTACTGAAAAAGTACCTATATATCCAAGATTAATTACCTGAGTATAATACTTTAAGAATTTCTTTTTAATTTTAAAATTAATTGTAGATTTTGGAAATTTTGTTTAAACTGACACACTATAGAACATTACTACTATTTATATAAAAATATTTGTCAAAAGTATAATTCAATTTATTTGGACACATGATCTTACCTTTTTACTTAATTTTAAACATTGTGTGGAAATAGTAGTAGGAGTAACGTTGGCTTATCTGATTGGTGACACATATTAAAATGTTAATAAACTCAGGTTAATTTCTTCAATTTGAAAAAAAATTACAAATGCCATATAAAATAAAATTACATTCTACATGTTTTCTCCTCCACATTGATAAGGTCAGGGAAAGACATCACTATTTTAAAGGCAGATAATATTGATTCATTTAAAAATTATGCTTCTGTCTTTATCAGTTCAGTTCAGTCGCTCAGTTGTATCTGACTCTTTGCGACCCCATGGACTGCTTTATGGCCAGTGATAAATCTTTGGCTGTTAGCTGTGGAGTGCAGTAGTTAGAGTTTGGGTATGAATACAACTAGGCTCTGCTACATACTAGTTATGTGTTCTCAGGCTCCTCTCTAGTCCTTGCTTTCCTCATAGGCAAAGAGGGAATAACAATTTTACCTCATAGGCTCACATGAGTATTCAGTAAATAAATATAGTTAAACATTTAACATGGTGCCTGGCGCAGAGTAATGCCAGTAAATTCAAGATATTATTATAACAGCTACTACATAATAGTAATATAATGTAAAATATTATATAGAATACAGAGTATAATATGTATGTAATGATATAGATAATATAGTATATAGTTGTGTTTTTATATATATAGTAGTATAACTGCAACTATAACCCCCTTCCTCATATCCCCTAATATATATAAGCTAATGTGACATCATTAGCTTTCCTGGTGGCTCAGAGGTTAAAGCGTCTGCCCGCAATACAGGAGACCTGGGTTCGATCCCTGGGTCAGGAAGATCCCTTGGAGAAGGAAATGGCAACCCGCTCCAGTACTCTTGCCTGGAAAATCTCACGGACAGAGGAGCTTGGTGGGCTACAGTCCACGGGGTTGCAGAGTCGGACAGTACTGAGCGACTTCACTTTCTTTCAATGTGACATCAAGCAGACTGTTACTCTTTTTTCATTTGGGTGGTCCAGAAATTAAAGTGATAAGAGTTAGTCTCCACAAACTTTTAGTACTTCATACACTTTAGAGAGAACATGTTATCATCAACACCTTTCTTTTCATCCTAGGATACAGGTGATATATTTCACTATATTTTTGTATGAATTTGAATTGCTTTTGGTTTGAAACTGCTTCAGAAAGAACAATTATTTTTGCTGCTGGGAGTTGAAGAATATTTTCTATCTGAAAACAGACACCTAGATACAGGCCCTTATTAGATATGTCAGTCATTCATTCCAGAAGCCATCTGGGGGTGTCAAGATCTGAGTCACATAAAGGCAAGGCTGATCTCTTGTCCTGATAGCAGCTACATGTGCAAGTAAATGCTAGTCCTTTTTCCTTGAGGTTTCCTCTTGCACTTGTGCCCAGAAACCCACCACATACATTCCCAGGCAAAGGCAGCATTTTCCAAATTCCTCTCTTTAGAAACCATAGAGTCTCATACATCAAATTCCTAACCAGGTTCGCATGGCCATTCAGATGGAGACTAATAAAAACTCTCTTGTGAGAAAAGAGTTAATAGCTGAATACTCTGCAGTCCCGTCACTACCTTATCCCAAATATCACCATGTTCATTACACAGAGCCCCACATCTGTATGCAAAGAACTCCTAGAAGAAATAGAACGATAATAAGTTAAAAAAAAAATTTTTTAAGGCACATTTTCTACTTCTGATAAATAACCAGCTGAACTAAAAGCATCTCAATCCAGCATCCTCATTTTCTGCACAAGAAGGACGACTAGTGGTGAGAAAATGTACTCCTCACAATGTCTCATGCTTTGAATTCATAGAAGCAAATATTTAAAATTAGATTTACAGATCATTCCGTTTAGGTTTATCACTGAGAAAAAATGAGGCCATGAAAAGGAGAAGTGAATTAGTTACTCAAGATTCCCTCATAGCTCAGTTGGTAAAGAATCTGCCTGTGATGCAGGAGACCCTGGTTCGATTCCTGAGTGGGGAAGATCCACTAGAGAAGGGATAGACTACCCACTCCAGTATTCTGGGACTTCCCTTGTGGCTCAGCTGGTAAAGAATGCGCCCACAATGTGGAGACCTGGGTTCGATCCCTGAGTTGGGAAAATCCCCTGGAGAAGGGAAAAGCTACCCACTCCAGTATTCTGGCCTGGAGAATACCATGGACTTTGAGGTCGAAAAAAGTTGGACATGACTGAGCGACTGAGTTCATTCCTATCTATTTAGTGCCACATTCAGATCTTTTTATTTTCTTTGACTTGGAATATGCGGTAAAAAAATAATTAGCTTGGATTCTTTTGGTATCGTTTAGAAGAATTTGGTTCATTGTGCAAAGGCAAGCTGAAACCAGTATGCTCAAAACTGGGAACTTTATACTGTTGTCTTCCTGAAGAATTTTGGTAGAAATTTATTTTAATTTCTGATTGGTTTTGAACTTTCTAAAAAGGAGTAGGTGTTATATATTTATTTTGGTCCATATGTGTGCATTGAAACTTTTTTAATGGAGTTATTGTTGAACAAGCAGATGGAAACTTGGAATCCTCTATCAGGACTAAGCTCCCCAGTCCTCTGTCTACATATTTAAACATCTCAGGAACTCAATCACCAGAGCCCTGCATTCCTCAGACCATGACTAAATGTTGACACTCTTGCCTGAATGTGTGTCTAGGAATAACTGTGTAGCAACAAGTTTATAATTTTTAACTAAATTTAATTGTGCTTTGGAAACTTGGAGTAGTAATCAGGTAATGAGCATGTCTGGAAGTAATTGTTTTCAACACAAAGCTTGAACAAAGACCTCTGTAAATCTTCATGGTATTTGCTTTTCATCACTTAATCAAAGTATGTGTTAATTTTAGCACAAAATTGTCCTCTGGGCAAAAGACTCCCACACAAGAGGGAAAAAAATCTCCTTAGAAGTGGCTAATATAACAACAAAACAGAAAGAAAAAAAAAAAAGAGAGAGAATTAAGAAATATTTTCTTGAAAGTGGTCTGATTATACTGAATTGGTAGCCAAGAAATGTGTGGGGAGGGAGTTACTCTGTCCTTTCTGATCTCATGCTCAAATTAAAGATGTTCCATGTTTCACATGTTTTGGTACATAACCTATCTCAACACAGTGACCACATTCACTGCTGTGAGGTACAACACTGAAGTTCTGGTGGATGAAGTACTTATGATGGACTTTGAAGATTGTGGGAGATCAAAAAGTTTAAGTGGACAAGGGGGAAAAGAACTTTCTCAGAAAAATAGTCATATGAGTAAATATTTATGGTAGAAAATACCATGATGCCTACTACCTCTTCTATATAAAAGTATTTTCTTGTACATTCTACTGAAAGTGCTCCTTTTTAAACATTTGAACCGTCAGTCTCTACCAGTTCTCTCCAGTACATAAAGGGTGAATACTCTTTCTGAAATAGTAGGTGATAGCATGTCCTTATTCATTTATTCAACATCATGAAGCACTTACAATGTACCACGAACTATACTGGGGGCTGATGTCATCAAGTAACTAAAAGTCTAGTCAGGGAGCCATATTTTTTTTTAATTCCAATGCAATGATATATATTCACATATCATTGATATGTGAATGTACACATACCAATCTGATGGTTTGCATATATATTTAACCAAATATTTGTTGATGGGAAGAGCATATTTTCCAGCTTGTCCACCTTACATCCATTGTCCCCATGGAATGATTAATAGCAACCTAGTTTGGAAGGCAAATTATAGGGTTGCCCTATTTATGAAACAGCTCATGCATTCTAAGCACTACAGATACAAGAAAATCTCTACCCTTTAGGGACTCAGTATAGTAGAAGAGAAAGAGAATTAAATAAACAACTTTAAAACATGTGATAAGTTATTGCTGTCTACTTGGAATAAGAATGTGATGGCTAGATTCCAGCAAATATATCGAGACCTTGAGAAAAAGAAGTGACACATTTAAATGAGCAAAGCAAATGGTGAGTCTGGATTCCTATGACTTTGTGAATTCATCTTACAAATTATAGATCACCTCCTAAGCACCCCTGCATCCATTCTTGTCTCTTTTCCCAGTTACCATTATCCTGAAGTTGATGTGTATCATGTCACAAATATTTTATATCTTGCTCCCCTACATATGAACGTGTTTCATTCTGAGAGTGTTCATAAGTCCAATTTGTTCCTAAGTCTAACAAAGTTAAGCTAGGTACCCAACTAACAACATTAGCTATATAATACTGTACTGTAATAGGTGTATAATACTTTTCACACAAATAGAAAGTGAAAGAAAGTGAAGTTGCTCAATCGTGCCCGACTCTTTGCAACCCCATGGATAGTAGCCTGCACCAAGATCCTCCACCCATGGGATTTTCAAGGCAAGAGTACTGGCGTGGGATGCCATTTCCTTCTCCAGGGAATCTTCCCAACCCAGGGATCGAACCCAGCTCTCTCACACTGTAGACAGACGCTTTACCACACACAAATAGTCCATAAAAAAAAACAGACAAAAAATAAAGAAAACATGTTTAATCTTATAGTACAGTACCTTGAAAAGAATAGTACAGTAACAACTATGTCACAGCTGCTTTTATGCTTGTTTCTGGACAGGCTACAGTCCATAGGGTCACAAAGAGTCAGACACAATTGAAGTGACTTAGCACGCACACACGCACTTGGACATCCAGGGCTTGAAATAAAGATACTGTACGACAATACTATACACTACACAGCAAAGTACGGGAAAGCACAACCAGCTGCAGAGGGTTCACGCACATGACAATATACGTCAACACATGAACTAACTTACGTGACTGGACGTGCGAATGCACCTCTCCGTCTCTGAAAGTCTGCAATTTGAAGGTTCCTATGTAGGGGACTTACTGTATTTTATTGCGTAAGTATTTTAAAAGAAATGTATCATTTTGTGTCACAGTGATTAGGATACGTATGGAGCTGCTATAACAGAGAAGCCCCCAAATACAATGACTCAGAGAAACCATGACTCAGTCGAGGAGTCCAGGGATAGGCAGCAGTCCAGGCCAGATGACCATAAGGCATCTGCAACCTAGGTTTCTGTTCTTGGTGGAACATCATCATCTTGGGTGTCCTAATAGTTGAGCTGGTGTTCAGCCATCAGAAGGGGAAGAAAGGTGATAGTGGGCTTGCAGTACCCTTTACACATTGAAGTATGTAACAGTGAAATTACACACACAATCACACGCATCATCCTGCTCACATCATAATGGGCAGAATTTGGCTTATGGCTACTGAGCTTCAAAGGAGGCTAGAAAATATCTAATGATATAGCCACATACTCATATGCTCTGCTGAATCTTGGGTGAGTGGCTGCTCTTTTATGGGAAGAAAGAAAAGTAAATTTGAAATTTATCCTTATTATTACATATAAATACATTTTAGTTTGTTAACTGTACAGATCCCATTATAGCTATAAATCATAGTTTATGCAACTATTTACTGATGGATACTGAAGTATAAAAATCTAATAAATAACACTCATCTTCCCTGAATGTTGAGCTAATTGAGAATCAATTTTATCATGTGGGAAACTGCCTTTATACAATGGTGACCTCCAAGTATACCACCAGGAAAGCACAGAGGCCATGCAACAGAAGGGTTCACAGACTAAGATGCTCAGATCACATGGTTTACTAAATCAATATAAAGTGCACAGTGAGAAGCAAGAGCAGAAAGATGGGTAGGTTAATACAGTTATGACAGAATACAAGCAGGACGGAAAGACCACAGAACCTGGATCCTCTCTGATCATTTGCCTTCTCTACTAATGATGTGATTGTGAGGACCAGAGCTGAGTTTTAGGCAAGCGGTCCACAGACAGAGGATGGCTAAGTTATCACAAGTCTTGCTTCATTTAAGAGTTCTAGGGGCAATTAAGCTGATGAGCAACTATGAGTTTTATCTGCACTTTCCTTGCAGAGAACTTGTGGTGCCAGAAATGGGTGTTCCCAATAGATGGCTTATTTACATCTTCATAAATATTGAGTGCTACTATATATGGATGTATTTAATGAATTGTGCTTATTTGTGTCCTCTTGATGCTTCTTTCCTTCCTATCTGTTTCTAGTATTCATATGCTCTATTTATTTCATCTATCTCTATTTTTATCTTACAGATTGCTAACTTGTCTATACTAAACACGTCCTATGAGTTTCACCTTCTTAATTGTTTTTCTTGTCCTCTACAGCAAAGTTGAATATTCTCAAATAATATGGAAAGTTAGTCACTCAGTCATGTCCAACTCCATGACCCCATGGACTGTCACCCGCCAGGCTCCTCTATGGGATTTCTCAGGCAAGAATACTGGATTGGGTTGACATTTCCTTTTCCAGGGGATCTTCCTGACCGTGGGGTTGAACCTGGGCCTCCTGAATTGCAGGTAGCTTCTTTGCCATCTGAACCATTAGGGAAGTCCCAATATGAAAACACACAATGTAAATTGAAGCCGGACAGCCGCAGGCTTTTCCTGTAAGAGCAGAACCTTTACATTAAATTCATGATATGGCCAAGAACAATTGTAGGAAACATTCTGAAATGGAGGAAAAGACAGAGGCATGCCCAGTTTCTCCCACCAAAAGTATCAATAATGTAAGTTGTTTCACTTCTCCAAGTGGTAAGTGGAGATAGAGAGAGGTCAGGAATGTTATACAAGTGTAGATCATTCCACATGGAAGTGGAGTGATGGATTATGGAATGTGGATTATGTCCCTTCTATAATAATAGAATTGTCTGATGAAGAACCAAAATGTCACCAATTATATAAATCTGAAACCAGGAAACATAGCTTATATCTGCGGAGAAGTCAGTTTCGTAATACTGAACCTCAGAATTAGATTGATTCACTCATGCACAATCAACCACCCACAGTCAGTGCTGGACCAACACAAGCTTCATTCATGGAGCATGACCTTCACCACTAAGATGGCAGCATTCCTGAGAGCAATTGGAAGCAATGCTAGCTCCCAAGAGCTGTGCGTGCAGTCCCATATCCCAAATGATCAATCAGATATTTCACTCCTAACAGAGAGGGGAGTGAGTAAGAGTGGGTGGAAAGAATGTGCTTCATAACAATTTCCAATGCTCCTCTTAACCTATTAGATTTAACCCATAAATGTATAAAGTCAAACAGAGAAGCACCCTTCCTCTTTCTAGGGTAGCCTTCCCTACCTTTACAAAGCCACTCCCCTAATACCAACCATTAAGTCCTATGATTTCCTTCTGGAACCACTGCCAGCGAAGAAAGCGGCCTCAAATTCAAGTGCAAAATATCCTCTCAAAAAGTTCTATGTCAGAGCAGTGAATTAGTTACGTTAACTCTAAGAGCACATCATTCCAAAGCTGAAATTCACTCTTCATTCTATTTCTCATCACAAATTTTGTCCAACATCATTGGTCAATATGACTCATGAGAAATTCCAACTTAACGAGTAAGCTTCTCAAATGTTCAGGTCAATGATATCAAAGCCAAAAATCAAATTGGTTTCCACTGTAATTTAAAATTGAAATAAATGAGAAAAGAGAGTCTAAAATTTATCCTCTCCAATTTCTTATTTTACTCAGCCCAAGCTAGAGAGGTTCTAGTGGCTAAGAAGAACCCAGAATGTTTCAGCAGTGGCAGCCTGGGCTGAATTTACAGGAACTAATTTAGTCTCCTCAAGATCTCAAACTATAGCTAATTTCAATAATGAATCTCACCTAATAAATGGTTCAAAAGATTAATAGGACACAGAATTTTAGCCCAGCACCAGTAAAACATCTATAAAATGCAGGGGTAAGAAAGTAAATTCTAAAGTGGTTATCTCAGGCAAAGTTAAGTTCCTGGAACTTATTAGTTAATGATATCAAAGAACATAGCAAAATCTCAGTGATACCTGAGGTAAGGAAAGCAGAGAGAAAAACTTGGATCCAACCTCATCAGAATGCTAATAAATCTATTCCAGATGATCAGTGTCTACAAACTGTGAATTTAAATTCAAATGGGAAAGATCTCCCAGCAAGTGGTTACTTTAGAGGCTGTGAATTCACCATTTGAAATATCTAGAGGGTGGAGCTTGCTATGGAAAATCCATTCATGCTTGCTATCTTATTTCTCTGACTGTGGCATCTGAGATACTGTGGCCTTCTTGCAAGGCTTAGAAACTCTAGTGGTGGTAGCCTAGACTCAAAATGCCTTCTCTTTCCAGAATATACAGTCCCTCTTAATTTCCATTTCCCCTTTGTACCTGATGTTCCTGGCATCTTAGTGTTGCTTTCAGGTAGGACCAGGCCTTGTGAGAGACGCATCCACCCTTCTGAGTAGACACATTCTTTCCAGTGACTTCACGGAGGCTTTCACCACAGGCATTTGCAATAGATCCGCTTGAGATGAACCTCTTAGAAAAGATTTTCCCCAACTCTCTGAATTTATTCATCCAGAGAATCTGACCTCAGCAGGTAATTTTGTTTATTATTTATAGAAGAAAAATTATGTGTGTGTGTATATATATATATATACATATGTATATATATAGTGTACAATATGGTGATTTGCTATACATATATATAGGGAAACAAAATAATTTCTACAGTCAAACCAATAACATATCTTTTCATGGAGTTACTTTTTTTGTATGATGAGAATATCTGAAATCTACCCTCTTAGCAAATTTCCTGTATTCAATGTAGTTTTTAGTTCTGCCTTATCTGAAGGGGATATCTCCTAAAACCTCCAGTAGATGCCTGAACCCACAACACTGAACTCTATATATACTGTTTTTTCCTATATATATTTAAACATACCCAGGATAAAGTTCAATTCACAGATTAGGGACAGCAAGAGATTAATAATGATTCACAGTAAAATAGAATCCTTAGACCAATGTGCTAAGTCACTTCAGTTGTGTTCAACTCTTTGTGACCCTATGGACTGTAGACTGCCAGGCTCCTCTGTCCATAGGATTCTCTAGGCAAGAATCCTAGAGTGGATTGTCATGCCCTCCTCCAGGGGATCTTCCTAACCCAGGGATAAAACTCGTGATCTCATGTCTCCTGCATTGGCAGACAGGTTCTTTACCACTAGCACTACCTGGAAAACCCAATTATACCAATATACTGTAATAGAAGTTACATGAATGTGGCCTCTTTCTCTCAAAATACTGTACATATTTAATACCTTTTCCACTTATCACACACTGGCTGTAATATTTGCGGTTTGAGATGGACAGCAACACTAGAATAAATGTCTTTTTCTTCTTCATGATATCATTAATAGAAGACTCATTCTTACCATAGATCTTAGCAATCTCAGTGTACAATTTTTTTTCTTTATTAAGTTGAGAACTTGTTTTACTTAAAAAGAAGCAGCTTGCAGCTTCTCTTTGACAAATTCAAATTGCCTGCATCACACCTCTTGTGCTCTAGGGCTATTTTTTTTTTTTTTAATTGGAGGCTAGTTGCTTTACAATATTGTAGTGGTTTTGCCATACATTGACATGAATCAGCCATGGGTGTATATGTATTCCCCATCCTGAACCCCACTCCCACCTCCCTCCCCATCCCATCCCGCCGGATCATAGGAAAAGAAGAGCTACGTGCACACCAGCACTGTGACATCATGACAGTAGATTTGACAGCCCGAAGGCTGCTAAGTGACTAACAGGCGGGAGGGACATGCTGGACAAAGGGATGATTCATGTCCCAGGTGGGATGGAGTGTGAGGGAGTGAGATTTCATCGCATAACTCAGAACGTTGCTGCAATTTAAAACTTATGAACTGTTTATTCCTGGAATTTCCCATTTAATATTTTCAGATGCAGTTGACCACAGGTAACTGAAACCTGGAAAGTGAAACCACAGATAAGGGGGAGCGACTGTATCCTCTTGTCATCATGGTCTACGTTAGGTCTTTAGAACTATTCATTTTACGTGATGCAAGTGTGTGCCTTTTGACAAACATCTTTCATTCCTCACACTTCCTTGCCCCACCAACTTTCATTCTACTCTCTGTCTTCATATATGCTATTTTTAAGAACCTACATTAAGTAAGATAATGTAGTTTGGGGGGTGTTTTTCTTAGCAGGTTCTTAAAATGAAGCTGTAGTTGGTTATTCTGAAGTCTGTGCCCCTAGTCACATAGCAGAGTCCAGTAACTCATATGCTCCTCAAGGGACTGTCAACTCTGTTTTTAAATGTTCTTGCACAGCATTCTTTCCATTAAGTGTATGGTGTGTGTATAGCTGGATAACCTCTAATGGTTTACAACTCTCTACTCTTCCTCTGCATCTTGGAGAATGATTCTACAGGGTTTGTAAACAGTTTATCCTGCTTCCTAAGTTACTCCCTTTCCTTCTCTACCTCATGAAGGATGATGATTTTGCTCTGAATGTCTTCTTTCCTTAAACCTACATTTTGACTTCTGACTCATACACTGAGTTTCTATCTTATTTCTCCGGAGTTTATATTGTGTTTCTTTCTTAACAAGAGTTGTGAACTTAGCTTGTTCTGAACCTGCCAGAATTATCCACTGCTCAGCAAACCTTATCCGCTGTCACCTTTCTTGGTTGAAGACTCTCAGCTGGAAGGTGTCTCGTGTAGCTAAACCTGCAGCCAGGTCTGGACTTGACCAGTTACTGCAGCGTGTGCTCCTTTAATATTTATTCTTTGCTGGGTCTTCCTGTAAAGCTTTAATTTCCTAATTTTCTCAGACATGTTCCCTCTAAGAAATTGCTCCAACAAGCAATTCCTCTGTTCCCATATACAGAAACCAATGCCCTGAAACTCCCCCAATAATTGAGTCTGATACTGATCTTCCTAATTTTCTCTTTTGAAATCTGTCTAGATTTGCTGACCCCACTCTGGAGAGCTGTTTTATTCTTTAAGAGGATCCAATCTCTAAACTTTCCAAAACAAATCTCAAATGCCTCCTTTGAAGGGACGAGAACTTAGCAACTTGTTTATACAAAGTTTAAATAAGTTGCCTCTTAACAGTGCCCTAAATCCTGGCCTTTCCTGGGGCAATCATTCTGGTTTGTTCCCTAAGATTTTGCCTTTCTTCACTGGGCCTCAGTCAACAACAGGGCAAAACCACGTAGTGCCTCCCTCTCCCCATCTAACGATTCCAAGAGACAGTTTAACTTGCATCTCCATTCTTCTTTAATATTATTTATATGCTCCATCCTTAAAATTTTCATTTCCCTTATATAAGTCTTGCCGATACTCAAGAGTCTCCACTGTTTTCCTAAAGAAACTTCTTCTCTCCTAGTTTAATAGCCTTTCTCTGTTTATTCTTGTTTTATTTTTGTTATACCTGTGTTTCAAACCTCTGCAGTTTATCTTTGAATTCCTACATATACCAGACTGTGAGAGATTATTCCAGGCACAAAATTATTTTATTGTCTTTCTAATTATTGAGTCTGCAATAATTTCATTGACTGTGCTACTTCAGTCTGCCCAAAATGCTCTTTGTAATTGGTGTCCTGGTCCTCTTTATTGTTTGCTTGAAAATAATAACATCTATCACAGAAAAAGTGAAAGTGTTATTATGTTGTTATGCTAATAATGGTTATTATCATATCAGTTATTATTATTCATTATGACATGATGGACTGTAGCCCAACCAGGCTCTCAAGTCCTTGGGATTCTTCAGGCAAGAATAGTGGAGTGGGCTGCCATTCCCTTATCCAGAGGATCTTCCCAACCCAAGGACTAAACCCGGGTCTCTTGCACTGCAGATCCTTTACCATTTGAGCCACCAGAGAAGCCCCCAAAAGAAACTCTACCAGGAGTGGGGTTCAAAGCCAGCAGACACATGTCCACTCGATCTTAAGTCCAACCCCTTAACCACCCAGCCATCCCAGCTGTTGGCATCTATCACAGACTGGATCTCAATTCAGGTCTGAACTCATGTACTTTTCAATTCCAAAGTGCATGATGAAAGAGGTTTAACAACTGGCTGGGAGTTAGGAAAGGGGGAAACCCAGATGTATTGGGTTTCCCTGGTGGCTCAGACTGTCAAAAGTTTGCCTGCAATGCAAGAGACCTGGGTTGGGAAGATCCCCTCGAGGAGAGCATGGCAACCCACTCCAGTATTCTTGCCTGGAGAATTCTGTGGACAGAGGAGCCTGGCGGGCTACACTATGGCATCAGAAAGAGTCAGACACGACTGAGTAACTAACACTTTTCACTTTACAAAAAGGAAAAACCCTGATGTGTGCGATTTATTGATTTCAGAAGCATAAATTCTCCTATCAGGGCCAAATTCAAGCTACCAATGTGACATCAATCACCTCAAAAATTACTGGAAATGTAACAATCAGCTCTCATCAGTTAACACAAACTAGTTTCTGCATATCACTGGGTGACTCTCTGCCTGTGAGCAAGCCACATAAACCCAAGATATCTAAGGTTTGTGCCTCTGAAGTCCTCTATAGTCTTGGAAGCAAAATGGAATTTGAAATGTCAATCTAGGGTTCCTTAGCTAGGCCTGCTTCTAAATATCTAAAATTAGAACCTCTGCTAGTGTTCTGTAACTCACGTGGAATTCACTTCTGCCTTCCACTTAAAATCAGCAAATCTGTTCCGTTCAAGAATGGCTCAGATCCTACCCGGGCAGAATGATATGGCAGAGCTGTGGCACCCTTGGTTGGCCTCAGCTACTGCTGCTAAGTCACTTCAGTCGTGTCTGACTCTGTATGACCCCATAGACGGCAGCCCACCAGGCTCCCCCGTCCCTGGGATTCTCCAGGCAAGAACACTGGAGTGGGTTGCCATTTCCTTCTCCAATGCAGGAAAGTGAAAAGTGAAAGGGAAGTCACTCAGTCGTGTCTGACTCTTCGCGACTCCATGGACCACAGCCTACCAGGCTCCTCTGTCCATGGGATTTTCCAGGCAAGAGTACTGGAATGGTGTGCCATCGCCTTCTTTGTCGGTTGGCGTCGGTTGGCCTCAGTTGGTCTCAAATAGCTGGTGCCCCGCCATGCCTACCCTGGTCCACCAGGGAGAGCCCTTTGTCCTGGGACACTGGGCAAGGCCAGAAAAGCGGCCGCCCCCTCACCCATCTGGCACCGCACATTCGTGGGGAAACTGGTGTTAAACCATTTGTACACAGCCTGCTTCTGGGTCAGGGTTTCCTACACAGCAGCAGCTCCCTCACTGAGACCTATTGACAGTCAGCCCTCCACACAAGGTTTTATAACAAGAACAGGAGAGAAAGGAAAAGAAAGGAAGGAAGGGAGGGAGGGAGGAAGGGCTCGGAAGATCCAGTCCTGCCTCAGCCTGATACCCGGTCCAGGTGTGGGTCCAGATGGACCTGCAGTCTGCATTTTCAAGTCCCCACCCCTTGATTCAGATGTCACCTTGGCCTGAGTATCTGCTGAAGCTTGCAGCTAGCTGAACATTTGCTTTCCCTGAATGTAGGGCAGGGTTAGATAATGTCTGCCTATGACTTCATGTGTCTAGTCTCATCATTCTGAAAACACTCTTACACACACACACACACACACACACACACACACACACCTGTGTATAAAGTTCCTATAAGTTGAAGCAGCTCACTAAAGTAAACATCTCTCATGGTCACAGCCTAGCATAGTGTCCACAAAGCATAGATTATTCACCTTGGGCATCTAAGAGTATCTTTCTTCATATGTTCTTTTCTCCCAAATTGTATTTCTTAGTAATGTCTTAATGTTGGGATTCAAGAGGCTCAATAAATAGCATACCTCAGCACTGACCTATTTAATAAATGAGACAAAAGAGGATGGCAGAGGAAGATCAAGATATCACCTTTTTACTGGCAAAATTGAACTGGAGAATATGGCTTATATCTGTGGACAAAGGGGCATCCTAATTCTGAACCCTAGCATCAAAGGCGTGAGCAGCAGTCACACAGGGCCATCCTCCCCACTCCAACAGGGCAGAACTATACAATTTGTACAGTGAAGCAAAGCAGAATGTGCACTTTCACCTGGAGCCACTCGGAGCCAAGCCATGCAAGTTCATTTGCTTATGTAAGACTCACTAGTAACTTCTCTTCCTGCGAAAAGAACATGGGAGGTTGTGCTAATTAATATTCCCTCATTGGAGCAAAACATCACTATAAGGGTATAAGTGTTTTGACTTATAATAAACTGCGTATTACTTCCTGATTTCCCTACAATTAACAAATTATGTTATATGCTTGTGCTCAGTCTTGTCCAGCCCTTCGTGATCTCATGGACTCTAGCCTGCCAGGCTCCTCTGTCCATGGGATTTTTCAGGCAAGAATACTAGGTGGGTGCCATTTCCTTCTCCAAGGGTTCTTCCTGACCCAGAGATGAAACCCTCATCTCCTGATCTCCTGCATTGCAGGCAAATTATTTACCATTGAGCCGTCAGGGAAGCCCTATTAACAACAATTGTTGTTGATCAGTTACTCGGTCATGCCCAACTCTTTGCGACCCCATGGACTGCAGCATGCCAGTCTGTCCCATACCATCTCCTGAAGTTTGCCAAGTTCATGTCCATTGCATCGGTGATGCCATCCAGCCATCTCATCCTCTGATGCCCTCTTCTCCTTCTGCCCTCAATCTTTCCCAGCATCAAGGACTTTTTCAATGAGTCAGCTGTTCACATCAGATGACCAAAATACTAGAGCTTCAGCTTCAGCATCAGTCCTTCCAATGAGTATTCAGGTTTGATTTCCCTTAAGAATGACTGGTTTGATCTCCTTGCTGCCCAAGGGACTCTCAGGAGTCTTCTCTAGCACCATAGTTCAAAAGCATCCATTCTTCGGAGCTCCATCTTCTTTACCATCCGGCTTTCACGACTGTAGGTGACCACTGGGAAGACCATAGCCTTGACTGTACAGACCTTTGTCAGCAGAGTAATGTTGACAATTAGCAACAATGCTGCAGTACAAACCTTCATCTGCATCTATATCTGTATGCAATGTGTAAGAGAATATCCTTGGAACACACCTAGCAGAAAATTTGCTCACTGAAACATGTTACATGGTATATCCCTCCACAGTGCCTGAATCAGTTTATATTTTCACCATTAGAATGTAAGTTCCCATTAATCTATGTTTGTGCCAAGATTTGATATTCTTAAACATACATACACACACACAAGCCCATGTACTGGGTATGAAAACAATATCGCAGTATGGCTTTAATTTGTACTTCTATTTTCCTGGTGAAATTGAATTTCATGCATATTTACTTGCCCTTCATATTGCCTTTCACATGATTTACCTGTTCATATTTTTGCCTACACATTATTTTATTTGGCTTCTCACTGATTTTTAAAGGATATTTTCCCTTTCTTTTAAAATTGTGAATACAAATCCAAGGTCAATTATACATGCTGTAAATCTCCTTATGCATTTTCTAACTGTCTCTCAATACAACATATTAGGAGTTTTTGCAAGGAGGGATGCACAGGGCTCTATTTTCCTGTTGACTCATTCTCTTTTTTCCTATATCTAAACTTCTGTTTAACCCATCAATCAAATTTTAAATATCAGCTAGAATGGGAAGAAGAAAAAGAAACTTTATGTACTGCATAGCAAACAACTTTATTAACATCCTCCTTTGACTTAAATTATTCCATTTCCTTTCTTGACCACAAGCCTACTCTTTTTTTAAAATTCTTTCCTCATTTAACCTCTCTTAATTGCCTTTAATTCCTCAAGGAATTCATCTCAGCCCCTAGGTCATATTGTCTGCTCTGAAAAGCTAAACTCTTGAAGTTAACTCAACCCAAATGCTTTAGAAGGCAATTTGATGACCATATTTTCCATATTTTTAGGTAGCACCTCAAAGCATTCACTGAGCAAAATGGGAGGCTTCTGCTGTAAGGTCACCAGCTAGGTGGTCACCAGCTAGGTGGTCAGGACTTGCCCAGCAATGAGGGAATTGCAGTGCTAAATAAAGGGAGGCCCCACCTTCCAAGTCAAGATGGTTGCTCACTATTCTATTCTGTTGTCAAGAAAAATTATACACATTTTTCTCTATAACAAATCCCCTTTATTATTTTTCTAGGATAAATTTCTATCTATGGAACAAGTAGGTGAAATTGCATTCATTGCTTAAGGATTTTCACCAATGTTGAACAAAAGTAATGTTCTAATATAACTGAACCTGTTTTCAATCCCACAGGCAGGAATAATCATTTCTAGAATTTTTTATGGGCCAAAATAAAATCCTCAGCATTGGAGAGCCACAGCACATCCTATTCACCTGAACAGATGAGAAAACCGAACAGCGCTGTCCCCCACATTGTAGGAGATTTAACATCTCTGGTCCATGGACGAACCTCTCTGCTCCACTCATACCAAACACATCACTGGGAAAAGCACTGTGCCTATAGCCCCATCTCCAGCAATCCAAAGCCATTTCTTAATCTGTGCTGGTTATTCTATACCAGGTGCTGTGTCAAACACTCTACCTGTCAAATGAATTAGAAAAAGTCACTATCTTCAAACCTCATGTATTTACCAGAGATGAGCATATAAACAAAGGACTTCCCTTGTGGCTCAGCTGGTAAAAAATCCACCCATAATGCGGGAGACTTGGGTTCTATCCCTGGGTTGGGAAGATCAAGGGAATGGATACTCATTCCAGTATTCTGGCCTGGAGAATTCCACTGAGTATATAGTCTATGGGGCCGCAAAGAGTCAGACACAACTGAGCAACTTTCACTAGCATATAAACAATACTTAAAATATCTATAGTCTAAACTTCAACTCTTCCACAACAGTAACATACTTTTAGTGCACTGAGGAAATAAATAATATTTATTTTCCTTAATAGTTAGAATATTATGTGCATTTCTAGTTTAATTGTAACTCTCAAATTTCTTAACTTCCTGGAATATGAGATTTGTACCCCTGGCAATTATTATATTTCATTGTGAATCCATTTTCCAATGAACTCAATGCAAAAAGGAAACTGGATTTTAAAATATAACCTTGATTTTATAAAAATTCATCTCTGTCATGACACTGATAATGATTCTAATAGTGGACCATAGATTTTTCGTTAAGACAGTGGCTTTTGTAGTTAGTTATGAGGGCTTAAAGAATCTGCCTCTAATGCCAGAGGACCTGGGTTCAATCCCTGGGTTGGGAAGATCCCCTGGAGAAGGGAATGACAACCCACTCCAGTATTCTTACCTAGAGAATTCTATGGACAGAGGAACCTGGCAGGCTACAGTCCATTGGACCCCAAAGAGTCAGATATGACTGAGCAACTAACACTTCTTTCAGGTGGCGCAGTGGTAAAGAATCTGCCTACCAATGGAGGAGACGCAGGAGATGTGAGTTCAACCCCTGGTTGGGAAGATCCCCTGGAGAAGGAAATGAAAACCCATTCCAGTATTCTTGCCTGGAAAATCCCATGGGCAGAGGAGCCTGGCAGGTACAGTCCATGGGGTTGCAAAGAGCTGGACATGGCTGAGTGACTGAGCACATTTGTATTTAGGAAAGCGTGTTAGAAACCCGAGGAAGCAGGTCTGAGTACATTTCACATGTTAACTGGACAGAGCAGAGTTCCTGATGAGCATCCCCATAGGTCTCACACATTTACTCATAAATTGCCAACACAGATTTTTAAAATAGAGAAAAGGATAACCCCCCAAAGGAGTAACAACACAAACACACTGAGTGGTTAAATGGGAAAAGCATAAAACCAATGTATGTCAGATACACACTTTCACATTATTTGAGTTTTTTACTTTTATATATTTTTCATACCATCTGTTCTTTTTCCCTAGACCAAAACCTCCAAGAAGGCAGAGTTTCCTCACCGAAATCCCCAAATCTCTGACCACTGGAAGACTAGAGTTCACGCAAAGATTCTAACTCAGAGTCTCTGATATTTTCATCTCAGCCTTGCAGGTTGGCAGTAATTCTAAAACATGCCACTCCCTTTCCTGTGAGGAAAGGCAGCCTTTCTGAACACAATTGAACCTTTCTTTGGTGATTCTGAAGATCCGTACCTCAGGGACATCCTCTGAAACAGCAGTTTCCTTTGCCCAAAACCATAACTGTGGAAAGTGTGGGAGGTTGACCTTCTTAAATGGAATCCTTTACACCAGATGGTTTTCTTAAGTTTCCTCTCTTCTAAAAGAGGAGCTCAAAAAAAAAAAAAAAAAAAAAACAAAAAACCACCTAGCAGTATTAAACTGTGATCAATTTAAACTAAACATTTCATAGGATTCCAAATTGTAAACGCTTACCTTCTGCTGACTCTGGGTTCTGTTTTTCAATCTACATTCTAGAATTAGAGTCACAGACATCACCTTTGTTAAAAGATTAGCATAGCTATTCTCAGCCACCAAGTCCTTTCCTAATATGGCCAGTTGCTTTGCAAAAGCATGGACTAGACTCGGCTATGGATGGATTCACGCACATACATCTTTGCTGAAAAAACTAACAGCTCATGAGCTTGTACTTCTACTGCTTTTTCAACATATGAAAGAGTCCACTAAATATTTTGCCATTTACTTGGCACTGAGCCCTTAGGTAAACATTTGAGTTCCCCCAACATTTATCAAATGCTAACCTACCACAGCAAGTGCCTACCATTTGTTCCCAGTGTGTTAGAGAGGACTGAGAAACACAGTCACAAATTAGGTGTACAGCCCTAACCAGCAGGACAGGTTGGGCAGGAGAACACAGAGCTAGTGCTCTTGTTGGAGAGCAGGGACAGCCTTCTTTGGGCTGAGGGATGCTCCAGGTCTCTCCAGAGCCATCTTCTCCTTGTGTGTGTGTGCCTGCTAAGCTGCTTTTGTTGTGTCAGACTCCATGTGACCCTATGGACTGTAGCCCACCAGGCTCCTCTGTCCATAGTATTCTCATGCAAGATGCTAAAGTGTGTTGCCATGCCCTCCTCCAGGGATCTACTTAACCCAGGAATCGAACCCACGTCTCTTACGTCTCCTGCATTGGCAGGCAGGTTCTTTACCACTAGCACCAGCTGGGAAGCCCATCTTAACCTGGTATAAAATCCCTACTAATAAAGCCCACGCCCCTGTGACATCAATAAACATATATCTATTCAATCGATTTGCTTGTTTTCCTCTAGGTAGATGTGCTTATGTATGTATATATGTTTGTATGTAAATGTGGACTTCCCAGGTGACTCTAGTGGTAAAGAACCCCCCTGCCAACACAGGAGCCATAAGAAACATTCCATCCCTGGGTTCGGAAGATGCCCTGGAGAAGGAAATTGCGACCTATTCCAATATTCTTGCCTGGACAATCCCACAGACAGAGGAACCTGGTGGGCTACAGTCCATAAGGTCACAAGGACTCAGACAAAGCTGAAGCACCTGAGCATGCACACAGTTCATTGGGCTGCAAAGAGATTGACATGACTAAGCACATAGATTGCAAGGTGCTTAATAGTTGCATAAAGACAATTGTTGTTCAGTCACTAAGTTGTGTCTGACTCTTTGTGACCCATGAACTGCAGCACGCCAGGCTTCCCTGTCATTCACTACCTGAGTTTGCTCAAACTCATGTCCATTGAGTCAGTGATGCCATCCAACCATCTCATCCTCTGTCACCCCATTCTCCTCTTGTCCTCAATCTTTACCAGCATCAGGGTCTTTTCAAATGAATCAGCTCTTCGCATCAGGTGGCCAAAGTTTGGAGCTTCAGCTTCAAACATCAGTCCTCCCAATGAATATTCAGGGTTTATTTCCTTTAGGATTGACTGGTTTGATCTCCTTGCAGTCCAAGGGACTCTCAAGAGTCTTCTCCAACACCACAGTTCGAAAGCATCAATTCTTTGATGTTTAGCCTTCTTTATGGTCCAGCTCTCACATCCTTACATGACTACTAGAAAAACCATAGCTTCGACTCTATGGACCTTTGTCAGCAAAGTGATGTCTCTGTTTTTTCATACACTATCTAGGTTTGTCATAGCCTTTCTTCCAAGGAGCAAGTGTCTTTTAATTTCCTGGCTACAATCACTGGAGCCCAAGAAAATGAAATCTGACTTTGTTTCCACTTTCTCCATATCTATTTGCCAGGAAGTGATAGGACTGGATGCCATGATCTTCATTTTTTTGAATGCTGAATTTTAAGTCAACTTTTTCACTCTCCTCTTTCACCTTCATCAAGAGGCTCTTTATTTCTTCTTCACTTTCTGACATTAAGTAGTATCATCTGCATATCTGAGGTTGTTGATATTTCTCCCCAAAATCTTGATTCCAGCTTGTGCTTCATCCAGTCCAGAATTTCTCATGATGTATTCTGCATATAAGTTACATAAGCAGGGTGACAATATACTCATGAACAGTATGAAAAGGCAAAAAGATGTGACACTGAGAGATGAAACCCCCAGGTAGGTGGGTATCCAGTATACTACTGGGGAAGAGCAAAAAAAAAAAAAAAAGGCATAAAGATATTATTGTTTGCTTAATTAGTTGAATGTATTTGAATCAAATTATCTCTAGAAGACCCCCTTAAGGAGTTATTGGAAAATGAGGAAAACTTTAAGGCTCATAGTTTTTCTTTCTTTCTCCCCCTGCATCTCTTGAACTTTTGACACTTCATAGCCTGAAAGTCTTAAGACATCTGTTTTTTGAATCTTCATCTTCCCTGAGCCTCCAGAACTGACAGATCAACTATTTCCAAAAGCAGCAATGGCCATAGGCAAAAACTGTGATATACATAGTGTCTATGGCAACAATTTGCTTCTTTTCTCCTCACCTTCTAGACTTCCACAAATGTTTCCATAATCATTTTAAATTATGAACTGACAGCCAATCTATATAGGCAAAAAAAAGGGGGGATGAGTAATTTTGTGACAAGCTTTCCATTTATTTCATCATGTATTTTACCAACAATTTAGGAAGGAAGATGTTAATCTCATGCTGCTCACAAAAAAATGTGGAGGCTTAGAGAGAGGCTGACAGGGCCACCGAGCTGGCAAGTGAGAGAACCAGGCTCTGCATCCAAGGCTGACTTCAAAGTTGTTCATACTTTTGTTTTTAGTCAATTGCTGGTTTTACCTTGAGGGTTTTAGACAAAGTGACCTTGAGTTTTCCTTCTGGGTGGAGCACTCAGGACCTGTGTTCCCTTATCTCATTTGTCAGCATTTTAACATCTACTTGGTGCATAGGTAAAATGAGATCGAGAGAGGTAAATTGATGGGCCTCAGGCCGGCCGGAGACTCACTGTAGCCCCAGGACAAGAGTCCAGTTTCTAACACCCCTCCCCAGTGTAGTTAACATCCCACATGCTATCATGCTGGTGGCTCAGATGATAAAGCATCTGCCTAGAATGCGGGAGACCTGGGCTCAACCCCTGGGTCAGGAAGATCTCCTGGAGAAGGAAATGGCACCCCACTCCAGTACTCTTGCCTGGAGAATCCCATGGACAGAGGAGCCTGGTGGGCTACGGTCCATGAGGTTGCAAAGAGTCAGACACGACTGAGTGACTTCATTCACTTATGCTATCATGCTATTTAGGGGACTGGAGGAGAGCAGTTCCCCCATCTCTCTCTTTTTTTAAATTGAAGTATAGTTGATTTAGTACCAATTTCTGCTGTACAGCAGAATGACTCAGTTATACACATAAGCATTCTGTTTTATATTCTTTTCCATTATGTTTTAGCACAGGATATCGAATATATAACAATTCCCTGTGTTATCCAGCAGGACCTTTTTGTCTGTCTGCTCTAAATATAACAGTTCGTATCTATCAACCCCAGACTCCCAGAGCATCCCTCTCTTCCCTCCCTCCCTCTTAGCAACCCCAAGTCCATCTCTATAACACCCAACATTCTAATCCCTGGTATCTCTGATTTCTTCCCTCTTTCCAACATCAATAAGTGCCATTTCTCCCTGCTACTCCTTATGTTATATCCACAATGATTAAAAATGCCAAAGTCTTTCTCACTTCAGTACACATTCTATTCCTTCTATCTGTCTGACTTACCCTTGCCCTCTGTTGCCAATTACCCTTTAGGTCTAAATTCAGATATTACCTCCTAAAAGTGGCCTTCCTTAACTATTCCCTCCCCAATCCCACACATAGGATTTGCCAGATGAAACACAGAAACCTAGTTAAGTTTGAATTTCAAATAAACAAGAAATAAGATTTTAGTATACCTTAGATACTATATAAAGCATCCTAATACTAAAGGAGTACATCATAAGAAACGCTGGGCTGGAGGAAGCACAAGCTAGAGTCAAGATTGCCAGGAGAAAGATCAATAACCTCAGATATACAGATGACACCACCCTTATGGCAGGAAATGAAGAAGAACTAAAGAGCCTCTTGATTAAAGTGAAAGAGGAGAGTGAAAAAGTTGGCTTAAAGCTCAACATTCAGGAAACCAAGATAATGGCATCTCGTCCCATCACTTCATGGGAAATAGATGGGGAAACAATGGGAACAGTGGTTGACTTCAGTTTTGGGAGCTCTAAAATCACTGCAGATGGTGATTGCAGCCATGAAATTATAAGACGCTTACTCCTTGGAAGGAAAGTTATGAACAACCTAGATAGCATATTAAAAGAAGAGACGTTACTTTGTCAACAAAGGTCCATCTAGTCAAGGCTATGGTGTTTCCAGTGGTCATGTATAGATGTGAGAGTTGGGCTATAAAGAAAGCTAAGTGCAGAAGAATTGATGCTTTTGAACTGTGGTGTTGGAGAAGACTCTTCAGAGTCCCTTGAACAGCAAGGAGATCCAACCAGTCCATCCTAAAGAAGATCAGTCCTGGATGTTCATTGGAAGGACTGATGCTGAAGTTGAAACTCCAGTACTTTGGCCACCTGATGTGAAGAGCTGACTCACTTAAAAAGACCCTGATGTTGGGAAAGATTGAGGGCAGAAGAAGAAGGAGATGACAGAGGATGAGATGGTTGGATGGCATCACCAGCTCAATGGACACGAGTTTGGGTAGACTCCGGGAGTTGGTGATGGACAGGGAAGCCTGGTGTGCTGTGACTCATGGGGTCGCAGAATCAGACATGACTGAGTGACTTAAATGAATACTGAAAGATTTGTCTATCTGCAATTCAAAGTCAGCTGAATGCTCTGTATTTTTGTCTTCTCAGTCTGGCAACCCTACAGACATTTCCAGATGAGGTCTGTCCCCCTTGTTATACACTCTTGAGGGAATGATGAAAAATGAGCAAAGGACTTGAACAGATGTTCTTCCAAGAAGACATACAAATGGCCAATGTATATATGAAATGATGCTCAACATCACTAATAATGAGGGGAATGCAAATCAGAAGTAATAAAATATCACCTTACATATGCTATTGGGCTTCTCTGATGGCTCAGATGGTAAAGAATCCGCCTGCAATGTGGGAGACCTGGGTTCAATCACTGGGTTGGGAAGATCCCCTGGAGGAGGGCATTGCAACCCACTCTCATATTCTTGCCTGGAGAATCCCCTTGGACAGAGGAGCCTGGTGGGCTACTGTCCATGGGATCACTGAGTCAGACATGACTGAGTGACTAAGCACAGCGTATGCTATAATCAAAAAACAAAAGGTAACAAGTGTTGGTAAGGATAGAGAGAAACCCTGGAAACACTGTTGATAGGAATGGAAAATGGTTCAGCCACTATAAAAAACAGTATGAAGTTTTCTCCAGAAATTAAAATTAGAACTGCCATATGATCCAGTAATCCTACTTCTGAATATATATCCAAAATAATTGAAATCAGGATCTTGAAGAGATTCCCTACTCTCATATTCATCATAGCATTATTTACAATAGCTAAGATATGAAAAAACCTGAATATCCACTAACACATGGATGAATAAAGAAAATGTGGTATATATGTACAATGGAACATTAATCAGTCTTTTAAAAAAGGCAATCTTGCTGTATGTGACAACATGGCTAAACCCAGAGGACATTACACTACATGAAATAAGGCAACTGCAGGACAAATGCTGCATGGTTCTATTCATATGAGGTGTCGAAAATAGCCAAACTCACAGAATGCTGGTTGCAAAGGCTTGGGAGAGGTCAAAATGAGGAGTTCCTGTTCAACAGGGGTAGAGTTTCAGTTATGCAAGATGAATAAGTTCTAGAGGTATGCTGTACAGCATTGTGCTTGTAGTCAGCAATATTGTACTGTGTAGTTAAAAATCCTTAAAAGGGTAGATTTCATGGTAAGTGTTCTTAACACATACACACATACATGTACAAAGAGTTGCATAAGCTTTTCCTTCATAGTACTTAACAAAGTTATACTTAATAAATTTTTTTATGATGCCTTGTTTACAAATGGTCCCTATGCCACCCTAAACTTAAGGCTCCATGAGAGACAAGACTGTATATTTTGTTAACCACTATTTTCCCCACCCTTAGCACAGTGTCCCTCACATAGCTAACATTCAATAAATACTTGCTGTGTGAAAGTTCAATTGAGGAAAGAAAGAAAGAAGGAAAGAAGGAAGGAAAAGAATGAAGAAAGGAAGAGAAAAAGAGTTATCTCAGTCTTTTCTTTCATATTGGGAGAGCTCACCTTAAGATGTGTGTAGCACCATGGCTGCAATGAATGTTTACAGCTGTCTTTAAGGGCTGATAGAACAGGGCCCAGACACAGCACATATATACAGTATTTTCATTTCTTCCTCACTCTTTCCATGTCTTTCTCACTTTACTTCCAGGGTCTATTTGCATATGTCGATGTGCTTGGAAATGACATTCAACCAGGAAAATTTTGGTACATCAAGGCATATAGTCATTTTACAAGTTATTTCCACTTAGCTTCAGGGACAAAAGAGGAAAAACTAAAAAGGTAAATGAGGTGACTGCAGCTGACCAATTTACCTGTGGACTCATGAGAGTTACCTATTCGGGGTACACAGAAATACTGAAAACTCTTTGGCCCTTGAGAAATCTGTATGCAGGTCAGGAAGCAACAGTTAGAACTGGACATGGACCAACGGACTGGTTCCAAATAGACAAGGCTGTACACTGTCACCCTGCTTATTTAACTTCTATGCAGAATACATCATGAGAAATGCTGGACTGGAAGAAACACAAGCTGGAATCAAGATTGCCAGGAGAAATATCAATAACCTCAGATATGCAGATGACACCACCCTTATGGCAGAAAGTGAAGAGGAGATAAAAAGCCTCTTGAAAGTGAAAGATGAGAATGAAAAAGTTGGCTTAAAGCTCAACATTCAGAAAACAAAGATCATGGCATCTGGTCCCATCACTTCATGGGAAATAGGTGGGGAAACAGTGGAAACAGTGTCAGACTTTATTCTTGGGGGCTCCAAAATCACTGCAGATGGTGACTGCAGCCATGAAATTAAAAGATGCTTACTCCTTGGAAGGAAAATTATGAGCAACCTGGATAGCATATTCAAAAGCAGAGACATTACTTTGCTGACCAATGTCCGTATAGTCAAGGCTATGGTTTTTCCTTGGTCATGTATGGAAGTGAGAGTTGGACTGTGAAGAAGGCTAAGTGCCGAAGAATTGATGCTTCTGAACTGTGGTGTTGGAGAAGACTCTTGAGAGTCCCTTGGACTGCAAGGAGATCCAACCAGTCCATTCTTAAGGAGATCAGCCCTGGGATTTCTTTGCAAGGAATGATGCAAAGCTGAAACTCCAGTACTTTGGCCACCTCATGCGAAGAGTTGACTCATTGGAAAAGACCCTGATGCTGGGAGGGATTGGGGGCAGAAGGAGAAGGGGATGGCAGAGGATGAGATTACTGGATGGCATCATGGACTCAATGGACATGAGTCTGAGTGAACTCCGGGAGCTGGTGATGGACAGGGAGGCCTGGCGTGCTGCGATCCATGGGGTCGCAAAGATTCGGACACGACTGAGCGACTGAACTGAACTGAACTGAACATTAGATAAGCAATTCTGAAATTTTTGAGAAGGCTTTGAAACGATGTGATTTGAGTTTTAATAAAAGAAAAGTAACCCTTTGTAGCCACAGGCTAATGAGGAATCATTCCAATTGAGCTATTGTAGAAATATCATTTCTAGCATTTTTTAGGTCTTTCTTCTTACTATCTTCAGCCTTATTCTGTCAAAGGTGCCTAATTACTAAAAGTAATTATCTTTACACCCCAAGATGTCCAGGAGGTTGGGTCATATAATGTATCCCCTGCATATCTTCTAAAGTTTGCAAAACTTACTAAACTCCATTAACCAGATCCTGCAAATCTATTCGTGTCTCTCTCACACTCTCATATTTTAAATATAAGACCTCATAACTTTTTTATCAACTAAATTTAATCTATATTATGAGTAATCCTTTGCTTCCTAATTTCCCCCCACCCTGCCTCAAGCATAAATGATGATGAGTTTGTCTAAACAAATGCAGTTACTATTACTTCTTGCACAGCCAAACCAAAGTGCATCATGATACACTGGGCTCTGACTTACATTGAGAAAGACAGATTCCAAGAGGTTGAAGCAGAAAGAACAGCAGAGAGGGGAGGAGAAAGCACACCAAAAATGAACACTAATGTTCCAGATTACAAGTTGGTCTGGCGGTTCCCTTCTGTCCCTGGAGACCAAGCACAGTCACTTAATTCCTCAATTATTTCCTCAGGCCCAGTCCCAAGTTGCCTTTAGAACTGAATTGGCTCCATGGCAACAGGAAACAAAGCCTGAAGAAGATTTTGCCAAGCTAAACCCAAGAGAAGCTGTGCCAAGTAAACATTAGATATTTGCAGAAGTATTTTATCATGACCCATGGTGGTTTCCTGTGTATGTATTGCAAATGCTCTCACTTGGGTTTCATTACAGAAAACTCTTAAGTTTCATAGACTCAAAACTCTGTTCTATAGAACATTAACATCTACAGAAAGATATTAATATATAGTCCATGAAAAAAAGGATCGTGTGATAAAAGATGCTGAGAAATGCTATAGGATAAACAGATAGATAGATACATATTTTTGAGATTCACAAAACACCATAACTCATACTAAAGGATCTGAGAAAAGAAAAAAATTATATAACTTTTCATACTGTTCTCTATCTTATTAGGTCCATAAAATTATTTTCAGTTTCAAGAGGACTTGTTTTGAAAAGATGGACCACAATTTATAGTATTAGTTACCCATGCTACTTTGACAAATTTTCACAAACTGAGTGACTTAAAATGATAGACATTCATTCTCTCATGATTCTAGAGGCCAGAAGTCCAAAGTAAGCTGTCCTCAGGGCCATGCTCCCTTCTGAAGCCCTAAGGCACACTTGGCTTGGGGCTGGTTGCATCTCTGAAATTTCTGCCGACACGGTCACATGGACTCCTTCACCTTTCTGTGTGTCTTTCTCCACTTAGCTGACATATGTGATTGCATTTAGGGCACTCCCTCACTATCCTGGACAAAGTCCTCCTCTCAAGATCCATATAGATTAATATTAACTCTTGCCACATAAGGTAATATTCCAAGGTCCTGGGGATTAGGACTTGGACATACCTTTGGGTGACCACCATTCAACCCACTGATAAATGCTGATAAATATGAAATTGTTATCTTTAATTCAGTTCAACTTAATTCTACTCAGCAATCATCTCAGTTCAGTTCAGTCGCTCAATTGTGTCCAACTCTTTGCCACCTCATGGACTGCAGCACACCAGGCCTCCCTGTCCATCACCAACTTCCGGAGTTTATCAAACTCATGTCCATTGAGTTGGTGATGCCATCCAACCATCAGACCTGATGCAAAGAACTGACTCATTTGAAAAGACCCTGATGCTGGGGAAAGATTGAAGGCGGGAGGAGAAGGGGATGACAGAGGATGAGATGGTTGGATGGCATCACCAACTCTATGGACATGAGTTTGAGTAAACTCTGGAAGTTGGTGATGGACAGGGAGGCCTGGTCTTCCCTGGTGGCTCAGATGGTAAAGCGTCTGCCTGCAGTGTGGGAGACCTGGGTTCAAGCCCTGGGTTGGGAAGATCCTCTGGAGAAGGAAATGGCAACCCACTCCAGTACTCTTGCCTGGAAAATTCCATGGACTGAGGAGCCTGGTGGGCTACAGTCCATGGGGTCACAAAGAGTCAGACATGACTGAGTGACTTCACCTTCACCTTCACCAATGATGGAATAATTCTATGCGTAATGATAATAAATTTCACAGCACTCATCAGTATGCACAGTATTATTCCATTGCCATGTCTATCTATTCCACTAAGATGTGAATTGATTAAGGTGGTGACTAGGACTTGACTTAGTTTATAGGTAGGTGAAGTTGCTCAGTCATGTCCGACTCATTGTGACCCCACAGACTGTAGCCTACGAGGGTCTTCCATCCATGGGGTTTTCCAGGTGAGAGTACTGGAGTGGGTTGCCATTTCCTTCCCCAGAGGATCTTTCTGATGCAGGGATCGAACCCAGGTCTCCCGCATTGTAGGCAGACACTTTACCGTCTGAGCCACCAACTTAGTTTATGATCAGGCCTAAGACAATGTCTGGTTTGTACTAGAAGCTCACTGAGTGAGTAGACTTCAGCTGAATTGCGTGTATGAGTTATAATCAGAGTAGAACTTAGGAAGTGATTAGCATTTTCTGAGAAAATACGGAGGGCTTCTCAGAGGAGATTCTTCAGCTGAGATGTGAAGGCTGAGATGCAATTTGCCAGCCAAAGCAGGAAGGGAATTCCAGGTGGAGGGAATACCATGGTCAACACACAAAGTGTGAAATACCGTAGCAGTTTAGGAAACCGTTGTGAAGACTGACTGAGAAAATGCATGAAAACTGTTCACACAGTACCCAGTACTTAGTAGTATGACTGTTTTTGCTGAAGGGAGGAGAGTGGACTCAGGAGATGAGCTTAAAGACATTAGGCGGAGCCTGGGCTGCACTGGACTTACTGTGCCATTCTGATCATCTTAGACTTCATCTCAAAGGCAATAGAGAAGTAATGTGGGAGTGATGTGGTCAGATTTTTGTAAGGATTTTCATGCTTTATTAGATATATACAAGTGGAAAGTCTTGAAATGCATGTTATAAAAATACATCTTGGGAGGGCAGCTCAAGAGGGAGGGGATAGATACAATTATGACTGATTCTCGTTGTTGTATGGCAGAAACCAAACCAACATTGAAAAGCAATTATCCTCCAATAAAAAAATACATCTAAAATTTATATTTTAATGACAGGATTTAAGATTGCAAATGAAAGGCAGGAAGAGAGAAAGAATATCTATGGAACACCCTCCGTGAAGACAGCCACGCTTGTGGCTGCTTAGAAAAATTGCCCTACATGTAGGCTATTCCCAAGCATCAAGAGCACAAACTCTCTTCTTCAAGAACCTGAGGTCCACATTTCCTTTGGGTCCATATGCCTTAGGTGAAAGCACCCAGTAGCCTTGCCTTTGCGTGAACACTAATACAAGTCATCTATTTGAGAAAATACTAGACAATCTTGAAGTTATATAAGTGCCAGCATGAATTTTTCATCATGTGCTCTTTGTTTTTAAGGCATGTGTGTGTCGTGGGCATCCACATGGAGTTGGAACACAGCTAGCACAGAGGAAAACCAAGAAAATTCTAGAATGGTCTTCGGGAGATTAGGTACAGAAATTAAAAGAAATAAAGCAGTTGACAGTCAAATAGGTAGTTGTTTTGCAGAAAAAGAATGAAATTAATCAATAGATAGATGGCTGGTTGGCTGACTGTCCATTAAAATAAACATACCCAAAGTACTGAGTGTGTTCCCAGTGATATACAGTACGTCTGTGTTGTTTATGTGTTTTATATATAGTACTGTGTATATGTTACTCCCAAACTCCTCATTTATCCTCCCCCCTCCACCTTTCCCCTATGGTAACCATGTTTTTTTTTTTTATATATATATATCTGTGAGTCTTTTTCTGTTTTGTAATAACCTATATGGGAAAAGAATCTGAAAAGAATGTGTATGTATAACTGAATCACTTCACTGTACATTTGCAACTAGCACATTATAAATCAACTACACTTCAATTAAAAAATTAATTTAAAAAACACATGTACACAATAGTCTGCAGAGACTCCTGTGACCATTGGGAAGCAGCTTCACCATTTAAATGGAACTGAATTTTTCGGATATGCCTCCTGAAGTGACACGCTAGGTCGCTTCAGTTGTGTCTGACTCTTTGCAACCCTATGGATCATGACCTACCAGGCTCCTCTGTCCACGTGATCTCCAGGCAAGAACACTGGAGTGGGTTGCCATGCCTTCCTCCAGGGGATCTTCCTAACCTCACTGAGTGTTAATTCCCAGTTTTGAGAGTCTGGCACTGGAAGTAGCACTCTAGAACGTTTGTTCTCATAGTAGCCTCCTCCTTGATAAATGGTGTCATTTTAATCATCTTAAGGTTGTCTGGTGCTGATCTGGAGCTTGGCCTTCCAACTTCTCTTGCCAACAAAACATTTATCACTTGCTAACCTTCATTTGCGGGAGAAGGCAATGGCACCCCACTCCAGTACTCTTGCTTAGAAAATCCCATGGATGGAGGAGTCTGGTAGGCTGCAGTCCATACGGTCACGAAGAGTCGGACACGACTAAGCGACTTCACTTTCACTTTTCACTTTCATGCATTGGAGAAAGAAATGGCAACCCACTCCAGTGTTCTTGCCTGGAGAACCCCAGGGACAGGGAAGCCTGGTGGGCTGCCATCTGTGGGGTCGCAGAGAGTCGGACACGACTGAAGCAACTTAGCAGCAGGAGCAGCAGCAGCAACCTTCATTTGCAGGGCTTAGAATTCACACAGTGGAATCTGAATGGAAATGATTGAGTTTTCACATGGCTGCTTTAGGTTTCAGGTCAAATTTCATTTTCTCATCGAGATCTTCCCAGACCACTTCCTCTGCAATAGCCACCCCACCCTCACCCTAGCTGACCTCCATCACTGCAACCTGTGTCTTGTAGAGACAGCTCTCATCACAGCCTCTAACATCCTGTTCATTTCTGTGCCCATCGTATGTAAAGTCCTTGAGGTCAGCACATTCTGTGTCCTGTTCGCCTTTGTGTTCACAACACATAGATTGTAACTGGCATAGTTGTTGATCAATAAATATTTCTTAAATGAATGAATGGATGGATGAATGCAGGGTAGAGTGAAGGAATAAAGGAGCCAGAATTGATGCTACCAGGAAAGAGTTAAAAATATTCCCTTTTGGGAAATGGGTCAATCACTCCAGAATAGTAATTTATCATGGAAAAATATCAAGCTTAAACAGACACTTGTACAGTGAGCTCTCATTTGGGCTTTTTGAAGACATTCCCTCAATAACCTTTACTTTTGACACTAACAATGTCCATATACCAGTCATGAGGAATATTCTGTACAAGAGCCAATTTGGATCTCTCAAGACCTGATCTTCATGATGCAAATGAACTTTGGAGGAGTGGGGCACTTTTCTAAGAAAAGAGAGGTCCCCTTACTTGCAAACAACAGAGATTAAACACAATTAACACCTGTAAATATATGTGATATTATTGTATGTGATATTGTGATTTATAATAAGAAACATATATTCAGCCTTTATCGAATTTCTGGCACAGAGCTCCTGAAACTTTTGGAATTTCCTAAGTGATAAGAGGTGGCAAGAATACATGGAAGAACGGTACAAAAAAGATCTTCACGACCCAGATAATCATGATGATGTGATCACTAATCTAGAGCCAGACATCTTGAAATGTGAAGTCAAGTGGGCTTGGGAGGGCATCACTACGAACAAAGCTAGTGGAGGTGATGGAATTCCAGTGGAGCGTTTCAAATCCTGAAAGATGATGCTGTGAAAGTGCTGTACTCAATATGCCAGCAAATTTGGAAAACTCAGCAGTGGCCACAGGAATGGAAAAGGTCAGTTTTCATTCCAATCCCAAAGAAAGGCAATGCCAAAGAATGCTCAAACTACTGCACAATTGCACTCATCTCACATGCTAGTTAAGTAATGCTCAAAATTCTCCAAACCAGGCTTCAGCAATACGTGAACCGTGAACTCCCTGATGTTCAAGCTGGTTTTAGAAAAGGCAGAGGAACCAGAGATCAAATTGCCAACATCTGCTGGATCATGGAAAAAGCAAGAGAGTTCCAGAAAAACATCTGCTTTATTGACTATGCCAAAGCCTTTGACTGTGTGGATCACAATAAACTGTGGAAAATTCTGAAAGAGATGGGAATACCACACCACCACACCTGCCTCTTGAGAAATCTGTATGCAGGTCAGGAAGCAACAGTTAGAACTGGACATGGAACAACAGACTGGTTCCAAATAGGAAAAGGAGTACATCAACGCTGTCTATTGTCACCCTGCTTATTTAACTTCTATGCAGAGTACATAATGAGAAACGCTGGACTGGAAGAAACACAAGCTGGAATCAAGATTGCCAGGAGAAATATCAATAACCTCAGATATGCAGATGACACCACCCTTATGGCAGAAAGTGAAGAGGATCAATCTTACCTAATTGCTAAATAAATGTTTTTGGATAGCCACATTATCTCACATTTTAAACATTTTCTGTAGTAATTCTGTTTCATTGAAGTTGAATTTCACTTTGTGGTCTGTTTGAAAGTGCAAGTCGCTCAGTTATGTATAACTCTTTGCGACTTCATGGACTATAGCCTGCCAGGCTCCTCAGACCATGAAATACTCCAGCAAGAATGCTGGAGTGGGTAGCCATGCCCTTCTCCAGGGAATCTTCTTGATTCAAGGATCGAACCCAGGTCTTCTGCATTGTAGGCTGATTCTTTTCTGTCTGAGCCACCAGGGAAACACATGGTCCATTTTTCCAGCTTTAAAAAATTCACAGTGATTACATTCACAGTGATACATTAATACTCAAAAGTGTAGTCATGGGATCTCTTAACAGTGGTGTAGATAAATGTTTTCTGAGCCTTGGCCAGACTTTTGCATTGAGGTGAATGTTCACAAGAAGGAAGAGAAAAGTCTGCTATCTTCCTTTAGTGAGATTAGAGAAAGAATTATTTCCAAAATGAATATTCTTGCAGGGACTGATGGAATCCTCATGTCTTTTGGAATTTTTTCCCCAGTCTTCCTCCAACCAAATCAGAGTTCATTTTTTCTTTCTAAAGAAATAAAATGGATTATTTGCTTAAGCTATCACTGCTTTTATTCCTGTTTGTTCTCAGGAATTCTCAACTTTCTTATTTTAGGAAGACCTTTGATGAGAGAAGGGTTGTCAAGGAGGACTTTTCCAGTGTTTCTGTGAGTGTGTGTGTGTGTGTGTGTTTGTATGCACAATCAATATCTTAGTACTGATTCTTGAAAACAGAAAAAAATTGGGCTTTAAAATTTTCCCTTTGACCTCTGCCTTTCTGTCTGCCCACTGCTACTATAACTAAAGCTCTGACTTACTAGGAAAAATCTGTCTTCTGAATTATTGACAAATGACTGTCCAGGGACATTGATGCCTTTTCTTTTACTGGAATGCCCCATTCTCCAGTTCAGGATCAGGTACCTAGTTAGGAGAAAATGAAGATCTGAATGTCTGTATACAAAAGAAAAGATCAGTTCACTGTGTGGCACTCACTTTCTCACAGAGGTTCCTGACCCCAGAAATGAAGCCACCTTCTGCTGAAAAGAATAGAAATCTATCAGTTTCTCCCAGTTACAGATTCTCTTCTCAGTAAAAGACTAAAGAAAGTGTCCTGGAATTTCATCAACAACTGATGCTGAGACAACTGGACAGCTATATGAAAGAGAATAGAGTTGAATATTTCCTCAGACCACATACAAAAGTAAATTAAAAATGGATTAAAGCCCTAAATGTAAGCCCTGAAACCATAAAATTCCTAAAAGAGAATCTAGGTAAGACAGTTTTTCATAAAAAATCCTTGCAATATGTTTTTGAATCTGTCTCCTAAGGCAAAAGAAATAGAGGCAAAATAAAAAATAAACAAAAAAAATGAGACCTAATTAAAAGCTCTTGCACAACAAGCAAAACAACTGGCAAAATCAAAAGACCACATATGGAAGGGAGGAAGTATTTGCAAATGATATGACCACCAGGGGTTAATATCAAAATTTATGAATAGCTCATAGAACTCAACATCAAAAAAACCAAGACCCCAGTAACAAATCAATAGAAGCCTGGAATAGACATTCTTCTAAAGAAGGCATAGATTTCTAAGAGGCACATGAAAAATTTCTTAACATTGCTAATCATCAGGTTTGATGAAAATCAAACCTGCAAAGAAATATCACCTAACTTCTGTCAAAATGACTATCGTCAAATCCACCACAAATACAAAGAGAAAATAAACAGCATAAATACCAAATGTTGGTGAGGAGGAAGGAAAAACAGGGAACACTGGTACAGTATTGATGAAATTTTAATTGGTGTAGGCCCTATAAAAACAGTGCAGAGGTTCCTCAAAAAGCTAAGAGTAAAAATACATATGATTCAGCAATTCCACTCCTGGGTATGTGTCTGAAGAAAATGAAAATATTAATTCAAAAAGATATATGCTCCCCAAAGTTCACAGCAGTATTATTTATTATAGACAAGATAGGGAAGCAGCCTAAGTGTCCAAACAGATGAATGAACAAGTTGTGGTATATATACACAATACAAGTCTGACTATGGATCAGAAGAGTCCAGGTTCGACTCCTGGCTGGCTCGTAGTATGCATCATCATTTGGGGGCTTCCCTGGTAGCTTAGTCTGCCTGCAGTGCAGGGACCCCAGTTTGATTCCTAGGTTGGGAAGATCTGCTGGAGGAGGAATAGGCTACCTCCTCCTGTATGCTTGGTTTTTCCTTGGCTCCGCTGGTAAACAACCTGCCTGAAATGTGAGAGACCTGGGTTTGATCCCCAGGTTGGGAAAAATACCCTATAGAAGGGAGAGGCTACCCACTCTGATATTCTGACCTGGAGAATTTCATGGACTGGATAGTCCATGGAGTCTCAAAGAGTGGGACAGGACTGAGAGACTTTCACTTTCACTTTTCATACACAATGGAATATTATTTACCTATAAAATAAAGTGAAATTCTGCCATTTGCAACACACATGGACCTAAAGTGCATTATGCTTATTGAAATAAGTCAGATAATGAAGGATAACTTTGTTATCACTTATATGTGGAATCTAAAAAATAAAACAAAGTTATATAAAAAACAGACACAAATCACAGATAGAGACCAATCTGGTGGTTACATTTCATAAAAAATCCTTGCAATATGTTTTTGAATCTGTCTCCTAAGGCAAAAGAAATAGAGGCAAAATAAAAAATAAACAAAAAAAATGAGACCTAATTAAAAGCTCTTGCACAACAAGCAAAACAACTGGCAAAATCAAAAGACCACATATGGAAGGGAGGAAGTATTTGCAAATGATATGACCACCAGGGGTTAATATCAAAATTTATGAATAGCTCATAGAACTCAACATCAAAAAAACCAAGACCCCAGTAACAAATCAATAGAAGCCTGGAATAGACATTCTTCTAAAGAAGGCATAGATTTCTAAGAGGCACATGAAAAATTTCTTAACATTGCTAATCATCAGGTTTGATGAAAATCAAACCTGCAAAGAAATATCACCTAACTTCTGTCAAAATGACTATCGTCAAATCCACCACAAATACAAAGAGAAAATAAACAGCATAAATACCAAATGTTGGTGAGGAGGAAGGAAAAACAGGGAACACTGGTACAGTATTGATGAAATTTTAATTGGTGTAGGCCCTATAAAAACAGTGCAGAGGTTCCTCAAAAAGCTAAGAGTAAAAATACCATATGATTCAGCAATTCCACTCCTGGGTATGTGTCTGAAGAAAATGAAAATATTAATTCAAAAAGATATATGCTCCCCAAAGTTCACAGCAGTATTATTTATTATAGACAAGATAGGGAAGCAGCCTAAGTGTCCAAACAGATGAATGAACAAGTTGTGGTATATATACACAATACAAGTCTGACTATGGATCAGAAGAGTCCAGGTTCGACTCCTGGCTGGCTCGTAGTATGCATCATCATTTGGGGGCTTCCCTGGTAGCTTAGTCTGCCTGCAGTGCAGGGACCCCAGTTTGATTCCTAGGTTGGGAAGATCTGCTGGAGGAGGAATAGGCTACCTCCTCCTGTATGCTTGGTTTTTCCTTGGCTCCGCTGGTAAACAACCTGCCTGAAATGTGAGAGACCTGGGTTTGATCCCCAGGTTGGGAAAAATACCCTATAGAAGGAGAGGCTACCCACTCTGATATTCTGACCTGGAGAATTTCATGGACTGGATAGTCCATGGAGTCTCAAAGAGTGGGACAGGACTGAGAGACTTTCACTTTCACTTTTCATACACAATGGAATATTATTTACCTATAAAATAAAGTGAAATTCTGCCATTTGCAACACACATGGACCTAAAGTGCATTATGCTTATTGAAATAAGTCAGATAATGAAGGATAACTTTGTTATCACTTATATGTGGAATCTAAAAAATAAAACAAAGTTATATAAAAAACAGACACAAATCACAGATAGAGACCAATCTGGTGGTTACAACCAGTGAGTGGGAAGCAGGGAGGAACGAGGTATTTATATAGGATTAAGAGATACAAACTACTATGTATAAAATAAAGAAGGTACAAAAATATATTGTATACTATGGGCAAATCTAATTGTTGTTTGTATAACTTTAAATGGACTACAATATATAAAACATAGGGCTTCTCAGGTGGCGCTAGTGGTAAAGAACCCTCCTGCCAATCCAGGAGAGATGTAATAGATGCAGGTTTGACCCCTGGGTGGGGAAGATCCTCTGGAGGAGGGCATGGCAACCCACTCAAGTATTCTTGCCTTGAGAATCCCATGGACACAAGAGCTTGGCAGGCTACAGTCCATGGGGTCACAAAGAGTTGGACACAACTGAGTGACTTTCACTTTCATATAAAAAACTTGAATATTTTAAATTTAAATACTGAGAAGATCTGCTTGATCCAGTTGTCTGTGTCCTTCCCTCCTGCACTCCCCTGCCTGC
>SJXQ01005801.1:64553-101356 GCA_006408695.1 Aepyceros melampus
ACAATAGCAGAGCCTATGTCTCAAGGGATCCTGGATTCAAGGAAAGAGTTCATCATCTTGGTGATGACAGCAAATCTAGCAGAAACAAGGCAACAATGACCTTGGGGGCATAAGAAAGTGAAAGTCCTTCAGTCATGTCCAACTCTTTGCAACCCCATGCCCGGCTCCTCTGTCCATGAGATGATCCAGGGAGGAACACTGGAGTGGATTGCCATGCCCTCTTCCAGAGGATCTTACCAACCCAGAGATCAAACCCGCATCTCTTACATCTCTCCTGGACTGGCAGGCGGGTTCTTTACCACTAGCACCACCTGGAAGCCCTACAGAGACGGTGGAGGATGGAAATTGCTGTCTCTCAAATACAACCAGAGGCAAAGCAAAGAGAGCTCAAAACTTTGCTGCCACCTACTGGAAAACAAAGGAAAAGGCTGTCTCCAAATCTGTCATTTAATTTCACAGGCAGAGAACAATTCATCAAACAGTGTGAAGAAGGACAGTAAACAATTCAACACACAGAAAATGACAATTCTTCAGAGACCAAACTTAAAGTAACAGAATGTTTTGATCTAACTGATAGAGAATTCAAAATAGGTCTTGAAGAAACTCGAAGAGATAAGAAAACTAAGAAAAGCAGTTGAATGAGCTCAGAAACAAAATTACAGAACAGAGGAATGCTTTACCAAAAAGATTGACCCTAAGGAAAAGCCAAACAAATTCCGGAGCTGAAGAACACACACACACACCACACACCACACACAACGGGGTAAAGAATTCATTAGAAAACACTGGAAGTACAGCAAACCATAGAAAGAGAAAATTTGTGAGCTTACAGAAAGAAATCTAAGAATGATACAAGTAGAAGAAGAACGAGAAATATGAAACTAAAACAGGAGGAACACTTCTCTGGTAGCTCAGTGGTAAAGAATCCCCCAGCCAATACAGGAGACACGAGTTCGGTCCCTGAAAGAAGATCCCGCGGGCCGTGAAGCAACTAACCTTACAGCGTGTGCTCTGCAGCAAGAAAGCCATTGCGGTGAGAAGCCGGCATATCGCAACTAGAGGAGACCCCGCTTGCTACAAATAGAGAAAGCCCGAGCGGCGACAAACATCTAGCACAGCCCTGCTGCTGCTGCTAAGTCGCTTCAGTCGTGTCCGACTCTGTGCGACCCCATAGATAGCAGCCCACCAGGCTCCCCCGTCCCTGGGATCCTCCAAGCAAGAACACTAGATTGGGTTGCCATTTCCTTCTCCAATGCATGAGAGTGAAAAGTGAAAGTGAAGTCGCTGTCGTGTCTGACTCTTGGTGACCCCAGGGACTGCAGCCCACCAGGCTCCTCTGCCCATGGGATTTTCCAGGCAAGAGTACTGGAGTGGGGTGCCACTGCCTTCTCTGAGCACAGCCCTAAGTAAGTAAATAAGGAAATTCTGTAAGAGCTACCTGACAGTTTTAGGAAGGACACTACTAGCGTGATGTGTATCCCATTAGAAAAAGAGAGGAAAGAGGGAGAAGAACTATTAATTAAAGAAATCTATATTTTCTTTATTTCCTATAAATAATCCAGTATTAATTAATATTTAAAGATTCCAATAGAATCAAAGTTTGAAAAAAACAAATAATGTGCATAAGGGATATCTGCTCACATCCCTACTTATTCCCCAAAATTCCCAGTTTCTTTAACTTTGGACAACATTTGATTTGACAAGAGATTCTCAGGAGGATTTTTTTTTCCTGTTTCTGTGTCTGTATGTGTATGCACATACTCATATCTTAGCTCTCATTCCTTCAACAAATTGGATGATGTCCAACCAACTTGGAGAAAGCAAACTACTGAGTCTTCAGCGGCAATTCTAATCTCATCTGTAAACAACACACTCACAGACACACCCAAAAAGAATGTCTAATCTGGGCACCCAGTGACTAGTCTTTCTGACACGTGTGCTCAGTTGTGTCTGACTCTTTGCCACCCCTTGGATGGTCGCCTGCCAGGCTTCTCTGTCCATGAAATTTTCCAGGCAAGAATACTGGAGTGGGCTGCCATTTCCTCTCCAGAGGATCTTCGCAATACAGGGATTGAACCTATGTTTCCTGGGTCTCCTGAATAAGCAAACAGATTCTTTACCACTGAGCTACCTGAGAAGCCCCTTGTTGACACATAAAATTAACCATCTCACTAATTTTCCTACTTGATCATTATTATGTTAAGGGCATAGGGATTATATGTTAAATAATATTAGCTGACATTGCCCAGTAAATGACACTGCTAGTTTCATCTTTCTCAGCCTATTTAGGAAAAGGGTCCATTTGGTCATATCACATCCATCTCCTGAAAGTCGGCGTCAGTGAACAACTGCCCTGTGGTTGCCCCTCTGACCGACCACCTGAGTGACTTCAGATGTGTTGAGCCATTTCCTCTAACATGACCCAATAGGAGAGACCGGCCAGATTCACTTACTTTAGCTTCTGGACATGGGCCGGGGGAGAGCACAGCAGTGTTGCTGCCTCAGGGAAATCCTCAGTGTGGGTCTTCACTGGGGTAAATGGGGGGGGGTACTTTACTCTTTCCTCCAGACAGCTTCTTAGTAAGGAAACAAGACAAATTGGGTGTCTATGAAATTAACTTGTGCAGTAAGTTTAGTTTTCCAAAGGGTAGAAGAGACAGGAGAACAGTTTCCAGGAGGAGAGCTGAGATAGAAAAAACTATCACTGCCCCACCAGGCTCAGGCACAAACGCCTTGTCATTGCCCCATAGAACCTATATGGAGAGCTTCCATTGGTCTGCAGTTTATCTTGTCCTTTCCTGCCCTTCCTCCACACCCTTGAGTTTAACTTTCATTTCCCCTCACCTTCTACTAGGACTCTTCTTGGGGGCGGTCAGGCCTTTGATGTGGTGACTGAATCCTGAAAACATCTGCCCAGGTCCTGCCTTCACTCTTCTCCAAGGAATCACAGCTTCTCCACTGGTGTCTGAGGATAGCTGAGTAGAGGACAGAGTTTGAGAGACACAGTGGAAACAATTAAATCTTCTTGGGTGAGTTTTATTTGTTGTGTGGAAGCTGTTCTAATAAAGGAGAAAGCCCAACTTGCAGACTTCCTCCTATGAGTGCTAACTGAAGATATGTCTGGGGAGGGGAACTATTACAAGCGGGGTTGGAATAAAGCAAATGACTTTATTGTTTCTTCCTTGGAAGGGATGTTTATTTCTCAAGGCTGAATCTACCCACAGCTCCTTCCCATTCTGTGAATGTGAATTGCACCTTGCTGAAGACAGTCCTTTATCTGCATGACCCTGTAGGTAAATTCTCATTCCCTAGGCTTGTCTGGATGCTATGGCATCTGGCAGGCTCTGCAGCCTCTCATGAATTCTCTTGTCCAGACACAGGGAACTGCTGCACTTCCGTACATCTCTAACCCGTTCATCCTTCTCCTTGCGGCATATCAGCCATCTAGAACCAGCTCAGCTGAGAGATCAGAGGCAAGGGGAGCACGTGGCAAGAATTTCTAGAAGTGATATCTGGAAGCATCTAACTTCTAATAACAGTGATATCTACCTTTCATTTTTAAAATCTTACTTGATTGGTATTCATGATATAAAAGGATGTCAGAGAAGTATTCTCATAACAACACTGTGAGACCCACATGGAAAGTAATTTAAAGGAGTCTCTGCAATCCCCCCTTTCCTCCTTCCTAAAGAAGCTTCATCTGCACCCACCTTTCTCAGGCACATAATGATGAAAGTCAATCCTTTTCCTCACCTCAATTTCCCTTCTTCTGACCAAGTCTTATTTCATCAAGGCGGACTTTGGAGACAGTCACCTCTGCTGCCTATTCTTGTCGCCCTCTCAGGCACAGTCAGTGTTAGACCCTTGTCTTCTGAACTCATACAGTTCACCTCTGTCAGGCCAACTGCTACAAGGCTTTAGAATTGTTTTAGAATTGATACTTTAGTTTTTCAGGTTTTACTTTGCTAGTATTGTAAGGTATTTATATTAAAAAATAGTATCCATCAGCAGATGAATGGATAAGAAAGCTCTGGTACATATACACAATGGAGTATTACTCAGCCATTAAAAAGAATACATTTGAATCAGTTCTAATGAGGTGGATGAAGCTGGAGCCAATTACACAGAGTGAAGTAACCCAGAAAGAAAAACACCGATACAGTATACTTACACATATATATGGAATTTAGAAAGATGGTAATGATAAACCTGTACGCAAGACAGCAAAAGAGACACAGATGTATAGAACAGCCTTTTGGACTCTGTGGGAGAGGGAGAGGGTGGGATGATTTGGGAGAGTGGCAGTGTAACATTTTTGATATCATAAGTGAAACGAATCGCCGGTCTAGGTTCGATGCAGGATGCAGGATGCTTGGGACTGATGCATGGGGATAATCCAGAGAGAAGGTATGGGGCGGGAGGGTGGAGGTGAGGGTCGGGATTGGGAATTCATGTACACTCATGGCTGTATAGCAAAATGAATACAGTATTGTAAAGCAAAACAAACTAAAAAATAAAAATTAATTAAAAAAATAATAGTAGATGACTTCCTGGGAAATATTACAAAGCCCAATTTCACATTCCAATTCTCTTTGGGAAAAGTGAAGTTTTTTCATATAACATTCACAACTTGTGGCTATATTATGTTTAGAGAAACAGTTAAAGGGCAGTCACAAAAGAAGAAAGTCATCTCTATGATCTTACTGTTTTTCCTTTTGTGTAAATATGGTCTTTTTATGTCCTTTATGCTTATCTTTGGCTGTTATATCTGAGGTGTTTTCAGTTTGTATTTTCATGAGCTCCAAGTTAAAAGATCAAAGGTAAGGATCAACCTTCTGACATTATGGGAGTCAAGTGGCTTGAAGTTTCATCAGGCAGATGCCGCTCCTGTTCCCACATTGATCTTCCTGCTGCTGAGGGAAGCCTGTGTCACTGCTGAGAGAGTGGTGGGGTGTCATCCTTCAGGTATGAGGACTAGTTCCTTCCTGTCTCTTGTGGATCTAGCTGCTTTGATATTAGATCCTTGGAGCACTGCAAGGAAAATCCATTTTGTCATTTCGTGTCTGAATGCATGCTCTGTGCCTCCCTTCTTGATAGGCTCTTGATGCATCTCAGCAGTAGCTGGATCTTGGATAGGATGAGAAATAACTGGAGGCCCCTCCTTGTAGCCGACTGTAGCCACGTTGGCATCTGTGTTGTCAGTCATCTCGCGGGTTTTAGAAGAGTGCTTGAGCGCCACTCCTCAGCGTTTGAAGTTGTTGGATGTGTACCTCCTGTATATACTGCTGACCAGAGCGCTGCAATTCGGTTACTGTCTCCTCATGGGACCTTCCCCTTCAACTCCTTCCTCTCAGGCTTCATCTCTTGTGTGGGGAGCTTCATCCTGGCGGGTAATGATTCTGTAAGTGATCTCAATAATAATGTGTTGCCTTGGTGCATGCTTCTATTTCCACACAGTTCCCTGGTGGCTCAGACGATAAAGCGTCTGCCTACAATATGGGAGACCTGGGTTCGATCCCTGGGTTGGGAAGATCTCCTGGAGAAGGAAATGGCAACCCACTCCAGTACTCTTGCCTGGAAAATCCCATGGGCGGAGGAGCTTGATAGGCCACCGTCCCAGGGTCGCAGAGTCAGACACAACTGAGCGGCTTCACTTCACGTCCCCATATTTTAAGCAAAGCTTTAGCCATAAAATGACATAATTTCTCCTCCTGACCTTGATATTCATTAATGTGTTATATTGTGCACCTACCAAAAGGCACTTAATACATCCAAACTAGTTTTACTGTCAAAAATGTGGCCTTAAAGTGAAAGGTTGCTGCTGAGCCATGAAAGACACCAGGATCCTTGGCCTCCAGAAGACAGGAATTCAATCTGGGGCTTGTGACAAGGCGTGATCTCTCAGAGCTTTTGCTTAACAAAATTTTATTGAAGTTTAAAAGAGATAGATAAAGCTTCAGACATAGACATCAGAAGGGGCAAGAAATAGTGCCCCTCTTGCTAGTTTTAGCAAGCTGTTTTATGTCTGTTAGAAAGCTATTAGTCAGATAAGAGAGACACCTCAAAGCTGAGGGAGTTTCACCAGGCCCTTCTCCCACAATATGCATTTTTGAGATAGGATGGCATGAGGGTATCATCCCCCAGCCATAAAGCAATTGATATGAATACTGGTTTGTTGAGCTATTATCTGCCCTAGATTTGAGAAAAGAAAAAAAAAAAGTTAGTCTGAGGTGGAACCACTTTGAAGAAAGGCAAAGTGAACGTGAAGTCACTCAGTCATGTCTGACTCTTTGTGACCCCACGGACTGTAGCCTACCAGGGCTTTTCCATCCATGGGATTTTCCAGGCAAGAGTACTGGAGTGGGTAGCCATTTCCTTCTCTAGGGTATCTTCCTGACCCAGGGATCGAACCCTGGCCTCCCGCATTGTGGGCAGATGCTTTTACTATCTGATCCAGGGAAGTCTAAAGAAAGGCAAATTCCAAAGCAAATACATAGTTTCATTAACACAGTTTATGAAAAACATTTTCATAAGAAAAACTCAAGATTTGAGAAAAGTTAAGTTCAGGTGGAACAACATGTCATCATGGCCAAACAGAATTTTAAGAGAAACCTTCTTTTAACTTTGTATAGAGAAGGAAACATTCTGACATTTGTGGTGTGTTTCCTCCTGCCTCTTAACGGAGACATAAAAAATGTCTGACACTTGCAGCCTATTTCCTCCGTTTGGAGATCCCTGGCCTTCCTGCCTGTTACCCTCTCAAAAGTCTGCTGACTTTTCACTTTATTGTAACTCAGCAGACTTCCCAGAAAAACAAAATACACACACATACACACACAACACCAAACCAACAACAACAACAATAACAAAACTTAGAAGAGTAAGCTAATACTACCTTACAGGAAGAAAGAGTCCAGGACTGATGTTACCCCTTGTCCCCACACATCTAGTCCAACTCCCAATCTTGTCCTTATACCTCTTCTTATCTCTCACTCTCACCTGCTGCCCAGCATTTCCTTCATCACCCTGTCCCTCGAGCTATCATCATCTCTCCACTCAGCAACCGTGCCTGCATCCTACCCGATCCTCCCAATTCCACACTGGGTCCATGCAACCTCTCACAGCCCAAGGGCACAGCCGGTCATGCCCCTACTCCTCTCTCCTGGAAAACACTGATAGCTTCTCCTGACTCTTGGGGATGGGTCCCTGAATGTTACATCATTTGGGAAGTGTCATGTTTGAGGTCGCTGCAGCCTCTTGTGATGCAGAAAGCCCAGCAGGCTTCTGTACACCAGCCACACTGGCCTTTTCAAACCCATACCAGATGATGTATCTTTCGCACACAACTCACTTCCTCTACTTGCTACGTTTTTCTTTCTTTCTCATTCCATGTTTCCTTTATCTTCTTCAGTTTGTACTTTCACTGTTGTCTGTTCAAGCTGAAATTCTTGGAAAACCCTTATTTTCTCCAATTATTTGATTTCTAAACAACATCTGCTTCTTTTTTGTAATGTTTTCCACATTTGTTCTTTTGTATGTATATGGTGAAGGTGAAGGTGAAGGTGAAGTCGCTCAGTCGTGTCCGACTCTTTGCGACCCCATGGACTGTAACCTACTAGGCTTCTCCGTCCATGGGATTCTCCAGGCAAGAATACTGGAGTGATTGCCATTTCCTTCTCCAGGGGATCTTCCCGACCCAGGGATCAAACCCAGGTCTCCCGCATTGGAGGCAGACGCTTTAACCTCTGAGCCACCAGGGAAGCCCGTATGTATATGAGTATATATATATATGCACCTAAGGCTAAATTTTTATTTACAATTACTTCCCAGGTGAATATTAAGGTAGTAGTGGTTTAAATCTTCTGTTTAGACTCATATTTCTTTTTATGGATATTAGTCTAGTTGCTAGCCTATGTTACTTATTAGTGATAATAAGTCAAATGATCTTGCCCAATATACTGAGACTTTTTTTTTTTCAAGACTGACATTTATTTCACCTGTGTTTATGTGTTTTCAGATACCTGATTTGTGTGATTGGTTGAGTATATTGATACTAACTCCCTCCCTATAATCCTCTGCAGTTCAGTTCAGTCGCTCAGTTGTGTCCGACTCTTTGCGACCCTATGAATCGCAGCACGCCAGGCCTCCCTGTCCATCACCAACACCCGGAGTTCACTCAGACTCACGTCCATAGAGTCAGTGATGCCATCCAGCCATCTCATGCTCTGTCATCCCCTTCTCCTCTTGCCCCTAATCCCTCCCAGCATCAGAGTGTTTTCCAATGAGTCGGGATTATAGCCCTAATCCAACCCTGTAATTTTTCCACAGTTCACATGTTCCTGAACCTTCTTGCTAGGACCTTGCCATTTCTGAGGACCAGAAGCAATTGAGATATATGTGCAATTTGGAACCAAACAATATATATATATATAAGAATGATGATTTTAGTGATTATGATGTCCTGGGCTCCCCAGGTATCACGTAACAGAATAATCATTGGGAGGAAGACGTGTCAGAAAAACCTGCCTGGATCCTGGGAGTGTATGGTGGAAAACAGCATGGATATAAGAAGTTTCTATTTGAAAACAAGGGAAATTGTCAATATGTTTACTGGAGATATCAACCTAAATATAGCTACTGGATTAGAGGGTTAAAAATATGTTCAGTTTGAATATGACGCTTTGATGAGTCTTCTTCCTCAGGTCTCTTGATCTTAACCCTCTCTGTGAGGTTTCCTCCCCATTGTATTAGAGATTTCCTAGACTATAATACTGATGTCTTATTTGTCAATGTCACAAACCAAGGAATTCTCATCTATAAACTCTCTTCACGTTGCTTTACTCAGAAAATGTTTCCATATTTCAATCCTGGGAAATGTAATGCTCCCATAAATCTGTGATGGCCAAACTCTTTAACTTTCTTAGATTCACACTTACTTCTTTGTATTCTCTTGATATACATGCATCTAAGACACGTTTCCTTATGTGCTATTGCCCCACCCCTCCGTCTTGTTCAATTTCAATGTCCTTAATTCATCAAAAGGACATAGAAAAGGCAGAGGAACCAGAGATCAAATTGCCGACATCTGCTGGATCATCGAAAAAGCAAGAGAGTTCCAAAAAACATCTATTTCTGCTTTATTGACTATGCCAAAGCCTTTGACTGTGTGGATCACAATAAACTGTGCAACATTCTTCAAGACATGGGAATACCAGACCACCTGACCTGCCTCTTGAGAAACCTATATGCAGGTCAGGAAGCAACAGTTAGAACTGCACATGGAACAACAGACTGGTTCCAAATAAGAAAAGCAGTATGTCAAGGCTGTATATTGTCACCCTGCTTATTTAACTTCTATGCAGAGTACATCTTGAGAAAAGCTGGACTGGAAAAAGCACAGGCTGGATTCAAGATTGCCAGGAGAAACATCAAGAACCTCAGATATGCAGATGACATCACCCTTATGGCTGAAAGTGAAGAGGAACTGAAAAGCCTCTGGATGAAAGTGAAAGAGGAGAGTGAAAAAGTTGGCTTAAAGCTCAACATTTAGAAAACCAAGATCATGGCACCTGGTCTCATCATTTCATGGCAAATAGATGGGGAACCAGTGGAAACAGTGTCAGACTTTATTTTTCTGGGCTCCAAAATCACTGGAGATGTTGACTGCAACCATGAAATTAAAGGACACTAACTCCTTGGAAGAAAGTTATGACCAACCTAGATAGCATATTGAAAAGCAGAGACATTACTTTGCCAACAAAGGTCCATCTAGTCAAGGCTATGGTTTTTCCAGTGGTCATGTATGGATGTGAGAGTTGTACTGTGAGGAAAGCTGAGCGCCAAAGAATTGAAGCTTTTGAACTGTGGTGTTGGAGAAGACTCTGAGGATCCCTTGGACTGCAAGGAGATCCAACCAGTCCATTCTAAGAGATCAGCCCTGAGTGTTCTTTGGAAGGAATGATACTAAAGCTGAAACTCCAGTACTTTGGCCACCTCATGCTAAGAGCTGACTCATTGGAAAAGACTCTGATGCTGGGAGGGATTGGGGGCAGGAGGAGAAGGGGACGACAGAGGATGAGATGGCTGGATGGCATCAATGACTCAGTGGACGCGAGTCTGACTGAACTCCAGGAATTGGTGATGGACAGGGAGGCCTGGCGTGCTGCGATTCATGGGGTCACAAAGAGTCAGACATGACTAAGCGACTGAACTGAACTGAACTGAATTCATCAAAGGCTTCCTTGGTGACTCATTGGTAAAGAATCTGCCTACCAATGCAGGAGACATTCAATGCAGGTGGGTTCAGTCCATTGAATGCAGTTCAGGAGAAGGAAACAGCTACCCACTCCAGTATTCTTGTCTGGGAAATCCCATGGACAGAGGAGACTGATGGGCCACAGTTCATGAGGTCACGAAGAGTAGACATGAGTTAGTGACTAAATAACAACAACAACAATTCATCAGTAGGATGCAAGATTTGTTTGTGTCATATTTTCCCAAAGTCATTTTTGCGTTAGGAGGAAATTTTAATTCATCATTCCCCATACCCTAAGGAAAAATGTCTGATGCCTCAGAAAGAAAGAATAGTATTGAAGGGACATCTCTGCCAAATTTTTACAATCTCATTTCCTCTGCCACTGACTGCTAAGAAGGAAAGCTTGTCAACAACTTTTGCATACTGTCAAACACCTAGTTTAGGAGTCATTCTCTAAAGAATAAATACTGAGAGTGTCTCTGTTTATTCATGATGTCCCTTTTTCATCAAAGAATTAAGGAGAAAATATCATAAGTGATATGTACTAAGAGAGGAAGTTTTGTGTCCAGAGTACTTGAGTTCGAGACCTGTCTCTCCACACATTAGCGGTGTAATCTTGAATAACATCCCTAAACACTGTGCTTATTTTCTTAAAGTAATCTTGATATAAAAATTGCACCATACAGAAGATCATTGTGAGAAGATAAATGTTACCTAATGTAAAGCATCTAAGTGTCTCAGCTTAAGTATTTGATCTATTAATTAATGAAAATTAAAACCTTTGTCAATGTCTTATTAAACAGGTTTGTGCTTCCAGGGGCATAGTGTTTTATTTTTCATTGACCTCTCTTTTTCCAGATCCTAGACAACTTTGTGCCTCTGTCCAGACTACTCCAACCAGCTCTCCCTGTCACAGACTGTTAGAATTTTATTATAGTTTTTGTGTTTCTACACACTGGCTCTTAGCAAGTAAACTAGATTCTGTGATACTCAGGATCTCATTTGGAAGAAAAAATATATACATATACAAAATTTACCTGATTAGTATTGTGAAAGTTAAACAGTACAAGGTTTGAAACTATACCTGTAATTTCTAGCACATAAGGGAGTAGTCCCATAGGGTGTCTATTCTTTCTTTGGTTCCCTTTCACCGTGACTGAAATCACTTTCAGAACATATGGTTGTTTACTTTCAAAATTATTTCCAATTCTATGTTTTAACAAACAGAATGCATTGATTAAGAGATTATATTTGTCTTTCAATCTTACCTAATTTTTAAATAAATCTTTCTGTGTATAAGTAGTCTTTTTTTTTTTTTCTTTCTTTGATTTGGCAACACCAAGAAACACATGTCATCTTAGTTTCCTGAGCAGAAATGCTTCCTGGGCACTGGAAAGAAAAAGCAGGATGGATGGTGCATCATACAAGTATCTTAGTAGGAAAAGTATCAAGGCAACTTTTCTGTGGTAAAATTTAAATAGCAAGAATCACTGCACAAATAAGGGTATAATTTGATATGATATGGATCAAAAACTGATAGTAAAGTGCTTAAAATTATGATGAAATGTCATTTTCGCCAGGTCCCTTGTTTCCCTTGTTTTCCCTTTCCCGTGTTTCTCTACAGTTTCTTCTAGGTCCTCCATATATCTTGGCCTGTATAACATCTATAAGAAATTATGATCATGTACTTTTACCTTTCTTAATCTGCCTCTTTTATCTTTCCCAATAATGCAAAGATTGGTAAAATTTAAATAGCAAGAATCACTGCACAAATAAGGGTATAATTTGATATGATATGGATCAAAAACTGATAGTAAAGTGCTTAAAATTATGATGAAATGTCATTTTCGCCAGGTCCCTTGTTTCCCTTGTTTTCCCTTTCCCGTGTTTCTCTACAGTTTCTTCTAGGTCCTCCATATATCTTGGCCTGTATAACATCTATAAGAAATTATGATCATGTACTTTTACCTTTCTTAATCTGCCTCTTTTATCTTTCCCAATAATGCAAAGATCAGTGAACAAGAGAATCCTCAGAATTCAGGACAGGTAGGAGGAGAGGACAAGTTGCCGTGGCTTCAGGAAAATCAGTGAACCTACAGGAGAAATTGACCTGCCCCAGAACCCTTGAGCCATGACTGTGGCCACAGCTCCTGTCAACCCTGCNGCTGGGCCCCGGCAAATTATTACTTGCTGTTTTTTATATGTATTTTAGACCATGGAAGTAATGTTAGACAAAAAGCAAATTCAAGCAATTTTCTTATTCGAGTTCAAAATGGGTCATAAAGAAGTGGAGACAGCTTGCAACATCAACAATGCATTTGGCCCAGGAACTGCTAATGAACGGACAGTGGAGTGGTGGTTCAAGAAGTTTTGCAAAGGAGATGAGAGCCTTGAAGATGAAGAATGTAGTGGCTGGCTATCAGAAGTTGGTGACAACCAACCGGGAGCATCATCACAGCTGATGCTCCTACAACTACATGAGAAGTTGCCCCAGAACTCAGTGTCGGTCTTTCTATGGTGTTTGTTGTTTGAAGCAAATTGGAAAGGTGAAAAGTCTCTATAAGTGGGTGCCTCGTGAGCTGACTACAAATCAAAATAATCGTCTTTTTGAAGTGGCTTCTCTTATTCTATGCAACAATAATGAACCATTTCTCAATCTGATTGCAATGTGTGACAAAAAGTGGATTTATAAGACAGCCAGCAACAACCAACTCAGTGGTTGGACCAAGAAGAAGCTCCAAAGCACTTCCCAAAGCCAACGTGAACCCCAAAAAGGCAAGTCTGTAGTATGTTACAACAAATGTCCTCATTCTATAAAGGTTTCTCCTCAGTGACATCATGATCCCTGTTTGGCAATCTGCTGCCCATCTCCACCACAGCCTTCTGAATCTCGACAAAACCATTATATCTCATAAGTATGCTCAGCAAATCTGTGAGATGCACTGAAAACTGCAACACCTGCAGCCAGCATTGCTCAACAAAAGGGCCCAGTTCTCTGAGATAATGCACAATTGCATGTCACACAACCAACGCTTCAAAAGTTGAATGAATTGGGCTATGAATTCTGGCCTTATCTGCCATAATCACCTGACCTCTTGCCAACTGACTACCACTTCTTCAAGCATCTCAAGCGTTTTTTGCAGGGAAAATGCTTCCACAACCAGCAGGATGTAGAAAATGCTGAGAGTTCATCGAATCCCAAAGCATGGTTTTTTTGTTTTTGTTTTTTACTGCAAGAATAAGCAAATTTATTTCTAGTTTGCAAAGTTGTGTTGATTGTAACAGTTCCTATTCAGATTAATAAAGATGTGTTTGAGCCTAGTTGTAATGATTTAATATTTACAGTCTGAAACTGCTATTACTTTTGCACCAACCTAATATTTCCCTCTAACTCTCATCAAACTGTAAATCATGGTAGTACTTTAATTCAGTGTCATGTTAAATGGAAATCTAATGAATAGCCACTGGTGATATTGTGAAAAGTTTGAGGCTATAATGATGCTATTATGATAATATTTTATGGCTATGCTGGTAAAAACTCCTTTGATGAAGATCTGGTCATGCCGTGAGCTCTGTGTGTGTGTGTGTGTGTGTGTGCTCAGTTGTGTCTGACTCTTTGCCACCCCATGGACTGTCTGCCAGGCTCCTATGTCCATGGGATTTTCCAGGGAAGAATACTGGGGTGGGTTGCCATTTCCCAACCCAGGGATCGAACTGAGTCTCTTGCATCTCCTGCATTGGCAGGTGGATTCTTTACCACTGTGCCACCTGGGAAGTCTTATGCTATCAGTTAATTCATATCAAATGTATATATATGATCTTATCTGCCAGGAATTAAATAAAAATTAAGCAGGAATCAGAACCTAAATATGAACTCCAAGTTGGACTAAATGGCATTATTGTGCTGAGGCCTGAAAGAAACACAGACCAAAGCATTAATAATCATTGTCTTAAGCTTGCATAACTGAAAAAAATAGTATGGCATCACTAAATATTTAGAAATATCAATTTCACACACTCAGGTTTAGAATAGAAGCACTGAGGAAAAATTGTAGAAAATTTCAGAAGGAACTGATCAAAGAATTATTTTAAAGAGCAGAGCAACCATCTAGCTGTTTCTCCTTTCAACTAAAGATTAACAGAAGCATGAATACAAATACTGTGTAGTTGATCCCTAAACTTGTGACATCCCAAGTTGTTCACAATTATCCCTAAAGAGATTCCAAGAGTCTGCATGAAAGTAATTTTAATTAACTTACACACACACACACACACACACATCTAAATGAACAAAATTGCTGTGTATTTTGACACGGAACTGAAGAGCTGAAAATGGTGTCAAGTCCAGTAAACGGAAATAGGTGAAACTATTTGGGTTTCGTTTGAGGGGCTCCAAAGAGCTCCAATACCACAGTCCTTTATGTGTCAGCACAGAAAAGAGTACAGCGAGAAACGAAGTGATTTTTTAGAATGAGACGCTTGCGAGGTTTACAAGTGAGTGGGTGAGAAATGCCTCACCGAGAACTTACTGGGCTACATTTTTATAATCAAAGGAAGAGTGGGAAAGGGAAAATAATTTCTTTGCCTTTCCTGAGTAGACATCAAGCTTCCACCTTCAGCTCCTCCACCAGGTCAGGCAAGGGAGTTTTCTTGTCCCTACATGGTCAAGCTAGGTCCACAAATTACCGTTTTTCATATGTTTAGAAAGCACATCCTAGGGAATCATTAACTTTCTGAGTTCACCGGGCAAGATATAGATCTCATGCCAGCATCATTTTATTGTTTGGGGGCATGAGTTGTGTATGGTTTTGTTGCTAAGATAGCCTGCTTGGTTTTGTGGTTAAGCAAGCCTTCTTTCTTGAGTAGTCATTAACTTACAGAGGTATCATATATATATATATATATATATATATACATATATATGTATACATATATATAAATATAGTTTACAGTCCTCTAGTGGAACTAATTATTTAATCATCTACTTTGTCCTTTTACTCTATCCCTATCATAGGGATCAATGATTCAGAAAGTAAAAGACTGCATACATTAGTGATTAACTACACAGGTCTGACATCAGACTGTCTGGGTTCGCTCAGTTGTGTCTGACTCTTTGCGACCCCATAGACTGTAGCCTACCAGGCTCCTCTGTCCATGGGATTTTCCAGGCAAGAGTGCTGGAGTGGATTGCCATTTCCTTCTCCGGGGGATCTTCCCGACCCAGGAATCGAACCCGGGTCTCCCGCATTGCAGGCAGATGCTTTACCGTCTGAGCCACCAGGGAAGCCCTGAAAACTACCTGTACCAGTTAATTTTTTTCAGTTGAGGTAGAGTTGATGTATTACGTAAGTCTCAGGTGTACAACATAGGGATTCACAATCTTTAATGGTTAGTCCTGTGTATAGAGTATTGCTGTACTCCCTGTGCCGCACAATCTATTCCTGTAGTCTGTCTCATACATGGTAGTTTGCACCTCCTAATCCCCTACCCTTACCAGGCCCCTCCCGTTTCCTTCTTCCCACTATCAGTTAATAGTTTTGAAGTTCTGGGAAAATCTTTTTATATCTCTATGCTTTTGCTATAGATAGCTGTGAATATCATAGTGTGGTTTACCTCATAGGGCTGATGTGGGGATTACATGAGCGAATACAGACATAGCACCTAGAACAGTGTCTGGAACATATTAACTCTACAGAAGGGTTTTCTGTTATAATTGTCATTTCCATTAGAGGCTGGATCAACGCAAGATGTAAAGATCTATACCTTTTCTCTTTTCAGTTGGACATGCCTTTTCTTTCTAAAGTATCACTTGATCATTTTTTTTCCTCTAAGAAAAGCAACAGACTGAACATATCAGACTTCAAGGACCTTGAGATATACAAAATAGTTGATTTCTGAGCTGTCCCATCACAATCAGCATAAAAGAAGCAGCCCTCCACTTTTTCCCTTTCCACTCCCCCATTATATGCCCACTCCATTTTTAAAAAAAAAATCAGTGTTGATCTTTTAAAAAAGTGCAAATAAAAGAGGGAGAAGAAATTATATATGTATATGTATATTTATTTATTTAACCTCCAACCTTCAAGCCAGACATGAGGATACACATAATCTATAACAGAAAAAGCCTCCTAAAACTTTTGTAAGACACCCTTTGAAAAGGTTGAGTGATTTAATGAGAATATAACTTTTTCCTTTCGTCAAGTTCTATAAATGTTTACTGGCTGCTAATGGTTTTTGTTTTTTTTTTCCTCCTGTATCAGTTGGTTATCACTAACTTGTGAGGAAGTCAGGAATCCAAAGGAAGGAAGAATATAGAACAAACCCAGAACTCAAATCTTGTCATCGTGTCAACCCTGTAACAGTTAATGCCCTGACCTATTGCCATGGAAACAAGACCTCAGTGAAAGAATAACACGGTTTCCAGGGTGTACAGCATACCTCCCCCAGCATTTCATTCAACTTCAATCAATTTCATTTCATTCAGAAAAGTCCTTATTTGGGGAGGTCAGTCCCAAATCCTAAAAAGGCCAAAATGTCAGATGCTCAGTATATTACGGTGTAAATCCATTCATGAAAACTCACTAACCTGGTTCACAATCAGTTTTACGCACATCAGGCGTGTTATGTATCCCATCACAGCAAGAGCAAGTTGCCCAGAAATAAAAAAAATTAAAATATGCGTGAAACTAAGTACCACAGATAGGGCCTCTCTAGATGAAAAATTCCTGTAAGTATTTTTTTTACACCACAGAGCATAACTGTGAAGTGATCAGACTCTAGAAACAGGTGGACTGGCTTTGGATCCTGCCATTGCCACTTGTTGTATAACTGTCATCAACAACCCTAATTCTCTACGCTTTAGTTTCTCCATTTGCAAAATAAGAATAGTTCTTATCTCACAGGATCATTGTAAGAATTAAATGAGTTAATATATACAGAGTACTCAGTGCCTCACACATAATAAGCACAAGATAGGCATTTGTCATCATAAAAATAAGTATTTTATTATAAATTGTGATTGATGAGAGAAAGAATATTTCATTTTATCTTTACATGCTCAGTTTTTATTTTGCTTAATTTAAAATGTCCTATTTGCAGTGTTTTAAACATTTTAGAAATCATACTTTTATTATATGCAATGGCTAAATGAGTAAATGCAACTTCAAAAGAAGGGAAAAGTAAACTCATTCAAGGATTCTTTTTTTTTTTTTTCATTTTTTGTTTTTGGGCACTGTACAAAGCATTTTGCTACATCCCATTACAGTTCAGGACAATCCAAAGTCAATGAACGCATGATGAATAGAACAGTTTCGTGACCAACCGGCAGCCAGGCCTATTCATTCTAATTGTGGGACCAGATCACAGATTACTTAGCAACCACTTGAGTAAATGATGGGGAAGTCTCTGCAGAGCAGTTTCATAATTATAATCAAGCAAACATCATTACAGACTTTCTCCTGACCATATTTCCTGAACTCTGCTTATCTGCAAGTCATCAGAATAAACAGGTCCAATGAAAGAAAGCAGAGATGTCCTCCTCAGATCATGGATGCCCAGGAACATGTGGTCTCCAAACCTGGGAAAGAATGTTTGCTGGATCCTTTGGCTCACATGTGGACAAATATAAAGTAAATAAAGGAGCATTTTGGATTATAAATCTTTACCAGGACTTAGCATGAGTGTCTTATATAAGCATATCTCAGAGGCTTCCCCAGTGGCTCAGGGGTGAAGAATCCACCTGCAGTGCAGAAGCCGCAGGTTCGATCCCTGGGCTGAGAAGATCCCCTGAAGGAGGGCATGGCAGCCCACTCCAGGAGTCTTGCCTGGAGAATCACATGGCCAGAGGAGCCTAGCAGGCTAGAGTCCACAGGGTCACATAGAGTCAGGACATGACTGAAGTGGCTTAGCACACATGCCTAAGCGTGTGCAGACTGCAATGTGAACGTGCACCCATTGTATGTAGGTGGGACTCCACATGAGCCATTCTTCCCTGTGCCACTCCATGATCCTTCTAGCTCAGTTCTACCATCTCCACCTATTCTTCTAAGAGCCTAGAGTCAGAAGGGTCTGAGAAGTTGAGTTCAGCCTCTCAGTGGTTTTTCCTATAGAAAGGCACAGGCTGCCGCATGAACACTTTCAGCTGTACATTCCAACTCCCCTTGAGTTCATCTACTCCATACATATTTATATAACACCTAAATGTTACATATAATGGGTTGTATGTTAGGAATACAAAATTAAATAAAATTAAGTTTTTGCTGGCAAGAATCTGCTGGAAGAGAGAGGTGTGAGAAAACACAATGACAAAAGTGAGAAGTAGTTCTACAGGATTAAGTACTGCATGCTATGTGAGTGTATAATAATAGTTAAAATAGTCAACATTCATTTCGTATCAAGCTCTGCTCTAAAATTCAACACGCATTAAGTCTTTCATCCTCATGACAGTCTTAAAGGTAAATTGAGGTGCTGAGAGATTAAGTCACTTAGAATCACACAGTAAGTGTCACAGCCAGTTTAGTTGAAATATGTACCCCACTTGAGAGAATTAAGACTTCCTGGAGGAAGGAGGTGGAACAGGGGGAGAGACGGAACATACCTGAGAGACGGATGTGAATCAGTTAGATAAAGTAGGGAAGGCCATCCTATGCAGAGGAAAACATGTGTGCCAGCCTCACCCCAGGCCCCGCAATAGGACCTAGTGTTTGTCCAGTGGTGTCCCTCCCCTTGGTTACCAGGTCTACAGGCCAAGGGCTCATGGCCACCTAGAGCCCGTTCCCACCTCTTCTTATTCTAGACATGCGTGCATGCTAAGTTGCTTCAGTCATGTCTGACTCTACGACACCATGGACTGTAGCCCACCAGGCTCCTCTGTCCATGAGATTCTCCAGGCAAGAATGCTGGAGTGGGTTGCCATGTCCTCCTCCAGGGGATCTTCCCAACCCAGGGATCATGGTGCTCTAGAAACCTCAACCCCAGAAATTCTGGCCCTAGTGGTTTCAAGCCCCCTTGCAAAGCCTGTGTGGCTTCTTCCATCCCCCTAAGAGAGAGCCAAGTTGATCATGGGCTCCTTGCTGGGGAATGGCCATGTGTGGGAGGTGTGAATGGTGCCCGGGTGTGCAGGCTGAAGTGTCCATAAACTTACACACAGACAGGTTGTGCAGGACAGATGAAGGGGTGGGAAGAGAAGGCTGGTGGACCAGGTGTTGGGAGCTCTCTCCTGCCTGTGATATTCTGACATGAAACTCTGAAGAGACTGAGAATTCAAAATATGAACCTAACTTGCTAGGAGTTACAAAGGTGTTTTTGTCAAAGGTAAAGGATAGAACACATTTTATGTAACAGTGTGTTAGCTTAATATGCACATTTTCGGGCTTCCCTGGTGGCTCAGAGGTTAAAGCATCTGCCTGCAATGTAGGAGACCTGGGTTTGATCCCTGGGTTGGGAAGATCCCTTGAAGAAGGACGTGGCAATCCACTCCAGTATTCATGCCTGCGAAATCTCATGGGCAGAGGAGACTGGTGGGTTACAGTCCACGGGATAGCAAAGAGTCGGACACGACTGAGCGACTTCACTTTTCACATATTTTAGGAACATGGCCTGTGGCCTGCATTTGTACCCAAGCCCTACAAATGTTAGAGGGAAACCTCCTGTGTGCAAAGGATGAGGACGTGAGAAGACAGCTGGCCCGGGAAACTAAATGTAGCCAAGCTCAAGCCTAGACTGGGAGGCAGAGTTCAGGGATGCTCTTGCCTGCCGAGTGACTTGAATTTAATTCAGAAGGCTGCAGAGGTCGTTACAGACTTTAAGGTAGAGAGTAGGCCAGACTTTCGGTTTGGAGTGCTCATGTCACATGTGTCAAGCTGCTGTCTGCAAAAGAAACACACCATGATATCTTTATTCTCACTTCTTTCCTGTGCCTCTGTCCAGAAGCAGGGAAGAAAAAGAATGGTGATGTCTTTTGTGGCAGTAGGAGTCCAAATAGCAAAGCCTGGTACAGTTAGAAGAGCAAATATGTGGGAGTCAAAAATAGCAACCTGACATTCTTATCTGACCTATTCAGCTGGTGAGAGCCTGAAATCACATATTCAGAGAAGCTGGGCTGCCAAGACAAAGCCCAAGAGCCCACAGATGTCAAGGGTAGGATGTCTGGGAATGAGTCAAGGGCATGGGGCAGAGCCAGGTGGATAATCAAAGAGCTAACATAGACCTAATGCACGTGAGTCCTTGGAGTGAGGCTTGCTTCACCCCTGGGGTGCAGCAGGAGACTCCCAGTTATTGAATGACGTCCTGGAGCAAGGCCAGTTGGGCCAGGTGTTCAGATAGACAGGACATGTCTCTCATAGCCCTGGCCACACAAGACTGCATTTAACCACAATCAGTGGACACTGGATAAACAGCAGGTCCTTCAGTAGGTCTCCATAATATATATTTATCAAATTTTGTTTCCAAAAATAACCTGACTTCCACCACCATACATGATTTTGAAAAGAACAATAAAGTATAACAGATTTTGGGGACTGTCCCATCCCACCTTACAACCAGGTGAAAGTGATGTGACCTAAGTTCAAGCTATCAATCACTCACTGCATGTGTGAGCTAAATTGCTTCAGTCATGTTAGACTCTTTGCAACCCTTTAGAAGGCAATGGCACCCCACTCCAGTACTCTTGCTTGGAAAATCCCATGGGCGGAGGAGTTGGTAGGCTGCAGTCCATCGGGTCGCTGAGGGTCAGACACGACTGAGCAACTTCACTTTCACTTTTCACTTTCATGCATTGGAGAAGGAAATGGCAACCCACTCCAGTGTTCTTGCCTGGAGAATCCCAGGGATGGGGGAGCCTGGTGGGCTGCTGTCTATGGAGTCGCACAGAGTCGGACACAGCTGTAGCAACTTAGCAGCAGCAGCAGACTGTAGCCCACAAGGCTCCTCTGTCCATGGGATTCTCAAGGCAAGAATACTGGAGTAGGTTGCCATGCCTTCCTCCAGGGGATCTTCCCAACCCAGGGATGGAACCTGTGGCTCTTGTGTCTCTTGCATTGGCAAGTGGGTTCTTTACCACTAGCGTGACATGGGAAGCCCCAAACACTAACCCCAAGACTGTAAGTGGTGTGCCAGTAAGGCAAGGATATGAGAACAGTTGGGGCAAAGATTATAGCAGTAGCAGCCTCTGGAGTTTCAGGAATCAATGCTGTGAATGCCAGGGGTGGTTCTTGACCACATGGCTCCAAGAGAATGACCTTGGAGGGAGAAGATGATTCCCATCCTTTCCCCAAGCTTCCTTTGAGCTTCCTTAATTTTGTTAATAAATTCCCAAGGGTTTTGATAAAATCAACAACCTTTCCATCTGTGTCGTGAGCAGTTCTTGCCCAGAGACCAGCAAGACAGTTTCTAACCCTGGAAGTTGCTGCTCAAAGTTCTTTGTGAAGATGAAGATTTTCAATCATAGTTTAAACTGGCAAATGAGTGGCTTCTCCATTTTTAGCAAAGTACATTTAACACAATGGGTTTCCCAGGTGGCTCAGTGTAAAGAATCCGCCTGCAGTGCAGGAGACGCAGGTTTGATCCCTGGGTTGGGAAGATCCCCTGGAGAAGGAAATGACAACTCACTCCAGTATTCCTGCCCGAAAAATTCCATGGACAGAGGGGAGTGGCATGCTACAGTCCATGGGGTTGCAAGAGTCAGACACAACTTAGGGTAAACAACAGTTGAACACAACCTACATTATGTCTCTAAGCGCTCTCCTCGAATACTGGAGTGAGCTAATTGTGACACACACACTTGACTATAAGCTCACCCTGGGACAGGGTCCCCAAAGGAAGAGAAGTTACTATTTTGTGTCCCTGGAACCCCATGATCCTGATACTCTAGTGAAGAGCAAGGGGATGCCGACAGGGAAGCCAATTTGCTGAGGTCCAGAGGGAAGTATCCCCTGGCCCTGCTCTCTGCACACACGGATCCTGACAACTTGAGAAGGAACTACAAATGAAGGGAGAGCAGTCAGCACGTGGGGGGCCTGGGCCTTAGCTACTGGCTACCAGTCTCATTTGAGCAGATAAATTTTCATTAAAAATGTCATTTTGGAAATGAGAAAAGCATATACACACATATGCAACTAAACAGATGTTCAGATTCCTGCTCTTCCTTCTACAGTACTCACAGGAAACACATGTCTGTGTTGTCCTAAGTCCAGTTACTAATTAGCACGTTTCAGTAGCACATTTCATGGAGGACAGAGAGAATTTCAAAGGGATTCCTCCCCTTTAAGTTGAGACAGCTGGTGCTAATTACCAAGCAGGAAAAGAATGTGCAAACAGATCATTGAGAAGCCATCGGTGGAACGGAAGGCGGAGGGGTCTTGGGGTCCTATTGTAGAACTCCTCTGCAGTGGTCAGAAGGGACTGCTTATGATCTGCGTCTTCACCTTGCCCCCAGGAAGCAGCTGTCGAGTTTCATCACCCTGCAAGTAGGTGGGAAACACAGTCCAAGAGCATGACCTTAAAGATCATTTCACAGTATGCTTGTGAATTTCACAGAGATATCGTTCAGAGCTCTGATAGTAAAACAGTACCCTCCAGTCAAAGATGCACAGCGTCTAGACGCTGAGCATGGCCTTTACCTTTTAAAACAAACCCAGGGGATGACCAGTTCAAAGTTCCTCTTTATAATCATGTCGCTACGAACTGAGGATGATCAAGACACCCAAAATGATGCCTAAAGAGGAAAAAAGGAATCTTGACCTAATTCCATCTCGCCTCTAATGGAAAGACCACTAGACAAGAAATGAAAAGCTTTCTGATATACATACTCATTACAAGACTTTGTGAAAGCTATCTAGTTTTCCTAAGCCTCAGCCTTTCCTCTGTAAAACAGGAATAATGGTACCTACGACATAGGGCTGTATGTGAACATTTTGGAATATTATAAGTATAAGGTATATTCAATCTGAATCTCTAGGTAAAGGTAAAGTGATTGGGTATCTTTGGAATGTGATTCCAGCAAAAGCCAACCAAAGTAATCTCAGCCCAGTGGAAGTATATGAGGACCTTACAGAGGGGGTTGATACTCCTGGGTTAACAGACACCTTGCAGGATGACTAACTGGATTTTAGGAACTGGCTTCACAGCAGGGGACGATTATGGGAAGATAGTGCCGCAAAGGGATTAAAGGTAGAAGTTCTAGAATCATACTGCCTTAGTTTGAAATTCTACCCTATCACTTCCCACCTGGGTGACCCTGGGCAAGTCACTTGACCCACCCCCACACCCCCAGCATAAGTTAAGGAAAACAGCAACGACAGCAGCTCATGGATGGCTTCCTTGTGCGGACTGAATGAGATATAAAATAGGCAGAGTGCTTGATAGACTATAAATTTCATCTCAAACACGATCAGAGTTATGAAGACAATGTTAGTATTCTGATAATCACAGAGCTGAGTAATATATTCATTTTCCTTTATTTTTATTTTAATGACTATTGTCAGCTAACATACAATGCTTACATTGGGCAGGTTTTATGCATATTGAATCATTTAATCCTCAGATTAACAATCCTATGAGATGTGTTAGTGAGTAGTAGGGCTAGGATTTGAAGCAGAAGCTTATTCTTAATTATTGCACAAATTAATGTAGGCCAGTGATTGAGATTGGGATGAGGGTATTTAAGAGTGAACTCCTCAGTACAATGGTAGTTTGTACAGCGGGATTCAAATATGAAAATGTTACGTATGCTTGCTGGACTGAATGTCCACCTACACATCACAAGGAAAATATATTTAGCTGTTTTGACATTATAAAGTAGTCATGGCTTGACTTATCCAAAGCATTTCCATTTGTCCTTTTCTCTCTATTTCTATTTTCAGGAAACTGAAAACATTCTAACAAAAGAAGTGTTCCCCCATTCCAACTATTCTAAAGACAAAAATAATAACTCAGAATAACAGCAAGATAAATTTGATGAATCAAATGCCATTGAAAACCCACTTAACACCCACAGTCACTGTCGTCTGAAAAGTTCTAAGTTCTATCATTTTTAACAAAGCCCAGAGATTTCACTCAGCTCTTTTGGTATCAAAGAAAAAAGAAATTTCTGAATCACTGCGAGTGCTTTTTTATAAAACATCTAGTTTTTAGGAACAGTGCCTGCACCTGTACCCTGCAAATCAAGGAACTCGGTAAAAACTTGTTGATTGCTTAAGTGCTAATAAATAGTGTCTGGTTGATATTACATGATGTTTCCATAAATGGGAAATGTAGTGATTTTTACGCATAGACTCCTTGGAACCAGGAAGACATACCTAGAAGATAGTTAGTGGCTGGCAGTAAAGCTGTCGGTTATTTATGAGTCAGTTGTATGAGACCAGAGAAGAAAAGCATTTCATGTTTAAGAATTGTTTCTGTATGTCTTATAGAAAAAGTCAGAAAGAGACTGACAAACAAGATGGCCTGAACAATGCCTGGGGTCGTTTAAAGAACAGAGTCTCTCTGAGGACTCTGAGGTCATGCCAGCTTGCCCAAAGACCTGCTCTTCCCCCTGCTGGCTCTCTCTCCCAGATTCCGGTTCTAATCATGCCAACCACTTGCCAACTAAGTTGCTACATCCTGCATCTGTGCTCTTATTTATGCTTGGCTTCCTCTCCAGCTTTTCTTCCATCTCCAATAATCTGTATCTGACAATTTTCAGACGCCTGAGAAAACCTAGGTGCCAGCTCCTAGACTGTAGCTTTTGTGCGGTTAGTAGGCCTTTACTCATTGAACCAGTACTATAACGCCTTTGAAATTAAATTTTGCCATTTGATTATGCGCCAGGTCTTTTATTACACTTAAATTTTTCTCTTATTAAACTGCTTGACAATAGAGTCCATCATTTCCACATCTTTTCCATATGCCAATGAGTTGCTCCTTGTGCAATGCATCACAGCTAGTAGAGATTCCACAACTGTAGCAAATTATCCAGAATTTCATGTCTTCGACTTGTCTATCCCATTGTGAGGGCTCTGTGAAAGATGTATAATTAGTTTTTGGTATTATGACAAGAAGTTGCAGCACCATCAGTGTTGACTCTGCCAAAATCTGCAGATAACATCTGCTTAAATTCTAGGAGCAGGTGGAAAGCTACTTGATCACAGTTAATTCATGGAAGGCCAGTTAACATTGTTATGAGCATGGTTTTGGGGAGTTAAACTCTCCAGTCTCTGCCACTGTTTATAGTTATTGAGCCAATTAACCTCTTTAACCTCAGCTTTCTATGCTATCTGTTGTTGTTCAGTACTCATGAAGTTGTGTCCGATTCTTTGCGATCCCACGGACTACAGCATGCCAGGCTTCCCTGCCGTTCACTAACTCCTGAAGTTTGCTCAAATTCATGTCCACTGAGTTGGTGATGCTATCTAATCATCTTAGGTAAAGATAATCATAGTATCCTTCTTATAGAGTTTTTATAAATATAAAGAAGGTATTAATTATACAGATAGCACTGTACCTGGAACAAGGGAAGCCCTCTATAAGGATTAAAATAACTAACCAAGAACTCGAATATGTTTTAAAGACACAACAGATTACTGCTAATGATACTCAATGTATCCTGTTTTGAGGCTTAACTTATACTAATATATATTTATTATTTAAGTATTTTATAATTAATAGTTTTCAATCTTGAAAGCAGTGTGGCATCCAGGTGTCACTGCCGCTTGATCTTCATTCAGACATAGGTTAGAGTTCTAGTTTTTCCACTTACTAGTCAAATGGCAAAGGACGAGTTGGCTAATATCTTGAAACTTCAGTTTCCTTCTCTGACATGAAGCCAAAAAGGCCATTCTTACTTGGTGAGAGGGTTGAAATTGCATGTAAATCCTCGAACAGTCAATAAAGACAGCTGTCGTGAGTTCTGAGCCCTCTATTTTCCTGATGATCCTAAGGGACAGCAGCTGTGTAAGCTGAGATCAATCTACAGCAGAAAGCCGCACAAGACGCTTCACAGCGTCTTCCTCTTCCTGAGGGCATTCTCTCAGAATTAAGAGGCAAGTACTTCTCTGGGAACAGACTCATGTGGGAGAGCGTGGAGTAGGCAATTTGTGGACTCATTTTCTATCGTGTTGGCAGAATGTGGGTTGTCATCACAGGCTGGTATTGTCTTTGATTCCTGCAGTCTTACAATTGTCACACTGTGGCATGGTGTTATTTTCATCTCTGTGATGGATGATTATAAGGTAAAGCTGTGCAGCCTGACCAATGTGCCAGGTGTCTGCTGAAATAACTCCAAGTATTATTACTTTAAAAAAAACAATAGAGATGTGGAGAGGAAACAAGGAGCCACTAACCAGCAAGCACTTCAAACCACAGCGCAAAGAGGCCAGATGTTGCTAGACTGTATTTTGCTAGGATAAGTTCTACTTAATCTTCCCTGGAATCAAATGATGAATTCAGCCAGTATCTGGTGGTGGTTTAGTCGGTAAGTCAGGTGCAACTCTTTTGTGACCCTATGGACTGCAGACCACCAGGATTCCCTGCTATGGGATTTCCCAGGCTAAAACACTGGAGTGGGTTGCCATTTCCTTCTGCAGGGGATCTTCCCAACCCAGGGACTGAACCAGCATCTCCTGCATTGCAAGTGGTCTCTTGCATTGCAGGCAGTCTCTTGCATTTCAGGTGGATCCTTTACTGCTTGCTGAATCACCAGGGAGGCCCGGGCAATGAAGTTGAAAATTATTTAGCAACATCAGGAACTGAAGGCAGTTTCTTTTTCTTTTCTCCACTGAAGGGGCAATGAGAATGTAGACAGAAGGCATATAGAAGTATCCAAAAAGCAAAATAAAAATCTAGGTAATTCAATCATTCTTCCTTACATAAAATAGAATTGGGGCCATTCATTCATTAATCCAGTTTGTACTAGGAACTGAAAAATTCAGGGGGTATAATAATTACTACAAGGACAAACATAAAAAAAAAACAGTCCTTGACCTCAAGAGGCTTATATTCTAGACCCCCTGGGATCCAATGCCTGACGAGCTGAGGTGGGGCTGATATAATAATAATAGAAGTAAAAGTGCACAATAAATGTAAGGTGCTTGAAGCATCTCGAAACCATCCCTGGCCCTGTCTGCTCCGTGGAAAAATGGTCTTCCTCGAAACTGGTCCCTGGTGCCAATAAGTTTGGGGGGCCACGGTTCTAGAGGTTTAGCAAGCAGAAACCAACCAAACCAAGACATAAAAAAAAAAAAAAAACACCATAATCACAAACTAAAATAATACCTTTGAGCATGGAAGAGAGAGATGAGAGAGAAGAATCACAGGAAAGGATACTTATTGCAGAACAGGTACCTGGAGGATTCATTTAAATTGAGACATAAAGGATGGAGCAAGAAATGGATGTTTTCAGCTGAGGGAACAGGATGTGAGGAGACCTGAAGGCCGGAGGTAACAGTGTGTGAAAAGGCCCGAGGGAAGAATTCACTGAGAAGAGTGAGTAATGTGGAGACTCAGGATGAGAGTAGAAAAATAGTCAAGGGCCAGCTCATGCAGGCCCTCTAAGTCATGACGCGTATTGTTAGCAGACTAGGAACTCACTGAACAGTTTCTAGGAGGAGAAAGACATAATATGATTTCGATAATCCAGTATAACAATTGGAGGGCAGGCTAATGAGGCAGATTTCTAAAACTCAGATCTTGGCTCTACCGTGTATTAGCTGCGTGACTTTGAGCAAATTGCTTTGTTTCCTCATCTGCAAAGAGCCATAATCATAGCATCTACTGCACTGTTTTGATAGTTAAATGAATTATTTCATAGGAACCTGATAGGACAGTGGCTAAGACATAGTAAGTACTAAATTTTTCACTTTAAAATTGTTCATTTTCCATGTCCTGGCTATTACAAACAGTGCCGCGATGAACATTGGGGTACACGTGTCTCTTTCAATTCTGGTTTCCTCGGTGTGTATGCCCAGCAGTGGGATCGCTGGATCATAAGGCAGTTCTATTTGCAATTTTTTAAGGAATCTCCACACTGTTTTCCATAGTGGNTTAAAATTGTTCATTTTATGTTATGTTCATTTCACCTTAAATTTTTAAAAAGCAAAAGAATGGATATTCTGTTTTGTTTCTTTCAACTGGATGAAGAGTTGCTCAAGTTAAATGAGAGCAAAGGAGCTCAGTGTTCAGCTTGGGGTATTTGAGTATGTGACATGCACAATTTACACAAATGAAGAAGCAAGAAATAAATTATCACAACTCAACACATAAAAATTAAAACAATGGAAGTATTTTATATGAATAAGAAGAACATTTAGACAAAAGATAAGACCTAGGACCACCTCTGAGCAATGCCAACATTTGAGAACCCAACAGAAAAGATTGAGAAAGAGAAGGAAATTAGGAAAATGACCCTGGAAACCAAGGGATAAGCATACTTCAGGCAGTGGAGTGTCAACTTTGACAAATATTGCTGAGAAGCCAAGGAAGAGAAGAAAGGAAGACCTCCACCGGATTAGACTGCCTAAAGGCTGTTGCTAATCTTACCAGAGAGAGTTCTAGGTAGAAGAGGAATAGAAAAAGCACATTGGACTGAGTTGAAGGGTGGAAGAAAGATGAGGAGGTAGAAGCAGTTTTTTCAGTGATAAATTTAGAATTCAGTTACAAAGGAGAACAGAGAAATAAGGCAGAAACTGAAACAGTATGTAGAGTCATTAAAAAAAAAGTCTTTGAAGAAGGAAAATACTACAGCATGCTTGTATGATAAAGGGAACGATTAAGTGAACAGAGAGATGTTACTGCTGAGGAAAAGCATGAATAACTCAAGGAGCAAAAGGTAGTGGAAGCCAGTGCAAAAGTGGAAAAATATCCCTTCTTGGCCAAGGAGGAGCGCTTCCATCATGGTGGAGGAAGGAGAGCTGAGATGCAGACGCACGGCACTGGCAGGTTTTGTGGTGGGAAGATGAGTTCACTTTCAGTGACTTCTGTTTTCTCAATGAAGTATGAGTCTGGTTCATTCTTGAGAGGAGGATGCGTGGGAGGCTTGAGGAAAAAGGAGATGATATGGTACAGTCATCTCACAGAGAGGGAGAAACAACAAGATTCCTCAGCAGCTCTGAGTGCTGGTCTGAGGTTTCTGAGTTCTGCATCAATCATCTTGGCTGTGTGACTTTACCCAACAAACTTGTTGTGTCTTGGGTTTGGGCAAGTGAAAAGCAGGGAAGATTCCTGCAACCTTAGAATAGCTGTTATGAATCACCCCAGGCCTATGGTGTCCGCTTCCTGCTCGTTGGCTAGTGAGCATCAAAGGAAGTTCAACGAGCCCATCTGTTAAATATAGAAGAGGAGAGACCTCAGCATCAAGATGTTTTGTGCCTGGACAGCTGCCAGCAGTAGTAACAAGGTTATGTCCAAATCCTTGGCTCCAGCTAGCCAAGGCATTCAGTAAGAAACAGTCTTCCAGCTGTATTTCACTGATGATCAGAAAGGGTTCAATGACCATGGAAATTGTCATGTTAGAAAGGTCAAAGTTGTCTCAGGAGCTTCAGTGCAGCCTAATTTGGTATGAGATATATCTGAATGAAAAGATAAAATACAGAAGAGGTGGAAAGAAATGTACGTGTGTTTCTTCCAAGTATGCTGTTTTGCTGTTGTTCATTTGCTAATCTTTACAACCCCATGGACTGCAGTGTGCCAGGCTCCTCTGTCCTCCAATATCTCCTGGGGTTTGCTCAAATTCATGTCTATTGAGTAGGTGATGATATCTAACCATCTCATCCTCTGCTGCTGCCTTCTCTTGCCTTCAATCTTCCCAGCATCAAGGTCTTTTCCAGTGAGTCAGCTCTTCGCATCAGGTGGCCAAAGTATTTGAATTTCAGCCTCAGCATCAGTCCTCCCAATGAATATTCAGGGTTGATTTGCTTAAGTATTGACTGGCTTGATCCCCCTGTAGTCCTAGGGACTCTCAAGAGTCTTCTCCAGCACCAGAATTCAAAAGCATTAATTCTTTGCTGCTCAGTCTTCTTTATGGTACAACTCTCATATCCATATATGACTATATACAGCAATCTATTTGAGCTAAATTGTGTCAAAATAATTTCCCAATGAATGTGGTTAAAATTAATTTACCTGATAAAGGATGAATGTGGTTTAAATTAATTTACCTGATAAAGGAATGTGAGAAAAGGAAAAACATAATGTTTATAAATCCTATAGAAATCCCTAAAATAAAAAGTAGTATATGAAGAAACGGTGGATTTTAATTGTGTCAGAAAGGTTTTCATACAGATTGATCAAAGAAGGAATGCTGCAGCCACTAATGTTCTCATGATGCATCACACGAATCCTCTGTGCCATCCCTTGGGAGTTTTCCTGTCTTTCGTCCCTTCGTTTAGTGAGGCTCACATGTCCTCCCCTGCTCCTCACCATCTGTCCACACCTACTCCTCCTTCAGGGATCCATTCTGTCTTCTCATTATGCTTCAGGTGGCATTTAACAAACTCTCCAGGAAGATTTCCGTTATGCCATTCAGCCTTGTTAATTCCATTTTACAGAATATGCTTTCTTGAGAACACTTAATAATTATATTTTTTGGAGGGTGAGGGGAATTGTTTGGTAGCCATCTATCTCTGCTAACCATTATATTCCCAGTTTTTGTCATACATCCTGGCACATAGAGACCATTACATACTGTGAAAGGAAAGAAAGAAAGGGAAGAGGAGAAAAGGAGTAAAAACAGGGAGGAAGAACAAAAGGGATGCCACTCAACCTACAAAGGTTTTCTCCCTTCTTTGAATTCATAGGAAATTGGTCTTTGCCCTGTATTTAATACTTAAATATATGCCACTCTGATACAACTCTTGTGTTTTCTGATATACAAATATTGCACACACAGTAAAGTACTTAGATGTGCAAGACTCATACCATTTATATGTAAGAATACAGGAAATACCATATGCTGAGAATGGCATCAAAAATGCCCTTAAACATGTAGGTAATTTATCATTAATCTTCTAGGGTTTTATCTGAAATATTGTTTTTATTGATCTTATTCACTTTTTTTTAATTTTTATTTTTACTTTATTTTACTTTACAATACTGTATTGGTTTTGCCATACATTGACATGAATCCGTCTTGGGTGTACATGAGTTCCCAATCCTGAACCCCCCCCCCCATTCCATATCAACTCTCTGGATTATCCTCGCGCACCAGTCCCAAGTATCCTGTATCCTGTATCAAATCTAGACCGGCAATTCGTTTCACTTATGATATCATACATGTTACACTGCCACTCTCCCAAATCCTCCCACCCTCTTCCTCTCCCTCAGAGTCCAAAAGTCCGTTCTATTCATCTGTGTCTCTTTTGCTGTCTCGCATAAAGGGTTATCACTGCCATGTTTCTAAATTCCATATATATGTGTTAGTATACTGTATTGGTGTTTTTCTTTCTGGGTTACTTCACTCTGTGTAATTGGCTCCAGTTTCATCCATCTCATTAGAACTGATTCAAATTATTCTTTTTAATGGCTGAGTAATACTCCATTGTGTATATGTACCACAGCTTTCTGATCCATTCATCTGCTAATGGACATCTAGGTTGTTTCCATGTCCTGGCTATTATAAACAATGCTGCAATGAACATTGGGGTACATGTGTCTCTTTCAATTCTGGTTTCCTCAGTGTGTATGCCCAGCAGTGGGATTGCTGGGTCATATGGTATTTCTATTTGCAATTTTTTAAGGAATCTCCACACTGTTTTCCATAGTGACTGTACTAGTTTGCATTCCCACCAACACTGTAAGAGGGTTCCCTTCTCTCCACACCCTCTCCAACATTTATTGCTTGCAGACTTTTGGATCTCAGCCATTCTAACTGGTGTGAAATGGTACCTCATTGTGGTCTTGATTTGCATTTCTCTGATAATAAGTGATGTTGAGCATCTTTTCATGTGTTTGTTAGCCATCTGTATGTCTTCTTTGGAGAAATGTCTATTTAGTTATTTGGCCCATTTTTTTATTGGGTCGTTTATTTTCTGGAATTGAGCTGCATAAGCTGCTTGTATATTTTTGAGATTAGTTGTTTGTCAGTTGCTTCATTTGCTATTATTTTCTCCCATTCAGAAGGCTGTCTTTTCACCTTGCTTATAGTTTCCTTTGTTGTGCAGAAGCTTTTACTCAAAATGGATTAAAGACCTAAACATAAGAAGAGAAACTATAAAACATAGGAGAACATAGGCAAAACACTCTCCAACATAAATCACAGCAGGATCCTCTATGACCCACCTCCCAGAATACTGGAAATAAAAGCAAAAATAAACAAATGGGATCTAATTTAAATTAAAAGCTTCTGCACAACAAAGGAAACTTATTCACTTTTTAAATTGTAATTTTTTTGAAGTATAGTTGTTGGCAATGTTTCAAGTTTACAGAAAAGTGATTCTGTTACACACACATATGAATATATTCTGTTTCTTTTCCATTATGGGTTATTACAGGATATTAAACATAGTCCCCTGTGCTATACAGTAGATCCTTTTGTTTATCTATTTTATGAATAGTAATTATATGTCTGTTAATCCCAAATTACAAATTTATCCCTCTCCCTCTTTCCCTTTTGGTAACCATAAATTTGTTTTCTATGTCTGTGAGTCAATTTCTATTTTATAAATGGGTTCATTTGTATTATTTTTTTAGATTCCACATATAAGTGATCTCATATAATTTTGTCTTTCTCTGTCTGACTTGTTTCACTTGGTATGAAAATCTCTAGGCCCATCCATGTTGCTGCAAATGGCATTATTTCATTCTTTTTTATGAGTAATAGTTCATTGTATATTGGAATACATACATCTTCCTTATCCACTCATCTATCTGTGGACATTGCAGTTGCTTCCATGTACTGGCTATTGTAAATGGTGCTGCTATGAACATTGGGGTGCATGCATCTTGTCAGCTTAGAGTTTTCTCCAGATATATACTAAGGAGTGGGATTGCTGGATCATATGGTAACTCTATTCTTTTTTTAGTTTTTTAAGGAAACTTCATACTGTTCTCTAGTGACTGCACCAATTTACATTCCCATCAATAGTGTAGGAGGGTTCCCTTTCCTCCACACCCTCTCTAGTATTTATTATTTATAGATTATTTGATGATGGCCATTCTGATTGGTGTGAATTGATACCTCATTGTGGTTTTGATATGCATTTCTCCAAAAATCAGTGATGTTGAGCATCTTTTCATGTGCCTCTTGGCCATCTCTATACCTTCTTTGGAGAAATATCTATTTAAGTCTTTTTCCCATTTTTGATTTTTTTTGAGCTGTACGAGGTGTTTGAATATTTTGGAAATTAATACCTTGTTAGTTGCATCATTTGAAAATGTTTTCTCCCATTCTGTAGGCTGTATTTTTGTGTGTTTTTTTTTTTTTTGTGTGTGTGTGTGTGTGTGGTTTCCTTTGCCGTGTAAAAGCTTTTAAGTTTAATCAGGTCCCATTTGTTTATTTTTGCTTTTATTTCCATTACTCTCAGCAGATCCAAAAATATATTGCTGAAATTTATTCAAAGAACATCCTGCCTATGTTTTCCTCTAGGAATTTTATAGTATCTGGTCTTACATTTAGGTCTTTAATCCATTTTGAGTTCATTTTTTATATGGTATTAGAAAATATTCTAATTTTATTATTTTACATGTAGCTATTCAGTTTTCTCAACACCACTTGAACTTGGGCCTTTCCATGGGATGATATAATCCTTAAAAATCCTAAATGCCATCTAAAAGTAGCAATGGGTTCTTACTTTCTAGCTTTCATTGCCCATCACTCTCAGCTTCACGTTTCATGTGTGTCAGTCGCTCAATTGTGTCAGACTCTTTCAGTTCAGTTCAATTCAGTCGCTCAGTCATGTCCGACTCTTTGCAGCCCCATGAAACGCAGCACACCAGGCCTCCCTGCCCATCACCAACCCCCAGAGTCCACCCAAACCCATGTCCATCAAGTCGGTGATGCTATCCAACCATCTCATCCTCTGTCATCCCCTTTTCCTCCTGCCCTCAATCTTTCCCAGCATCACAGTCTTTTCAAATGTGTCAGTTCTTCTCATCAGGTGGCCAAAGTATTGGAGTTTCAGCTTCAGTATCAGTCCTTCCAATGAATACCCAGGACTGATCTCCTTTAGGATGGACTGGTTGGATCTCCTTGCAGTCCAAGAGACTCTCAAGAGTCTTCTCCAACACCACAGTTCAAAAGCATCAATTCTTCTGTGCTCAACTTTCTTTATAGTCCAGCTCTCACACCCATACATGACCACTGGAAAAACCATAGCCTTGACTAGACTCTTTGCAACCCTGTTAACTGTAGTCTACCAGCCTTCTCTCTCTATGGGATTTCCCAGGCAAGAATACTGGAGTGGGTAGCCATTCCCTTCTCCAGGGGATCTTCCTGACTCAGGGATCGAACCCAGGTCTCCTTCTTGCAGGTAGATTCTTTACTGTCTGAGCCACAGGGAAGCCTGCTTCACGTTTTAAGCTCCATCAATTCTGAACAATGTTCATAGCTCCTCAGAGGCCCTTTCTATCTTCTGACGCAGTGTTTTCTTCTGAGGATCAGACTCTACTCGTTCAAGATTTACTGTGTCCTTCCCATCGTCTAGGAAGCCCTCTAGCATTCACACCACCACCTCTGTTCTACATAAGTTACTCTATGAGTCCCTACTTCACTGAGAGACTGTCTATTTTCTTTGTATTCTCGGGGCTTAGTACATGCATTGAAATTCATAAACTCAATAAACACTTATGAAACTGAGCTATTGTTCATTTTGAAGCTACACCCTTCATGATTTCATAGACTTCACTTTAGCCTTCCTGAATATTTGCCCCAGGTTAATAACTGTAATTTTTATGTGTGTGTGTATGTGTGTGTACTTCTTTCTAATTGTATTTCAAGTTCTTCCGGAAACAAGGCCCTGGGAATCCCCACGTTGAAAAACACCCTTGGGCTTGTTCTATTGCTATCTTGTATTCATACTTGGGTATTCATTCACAAACATTAAACTCCAGGAAAGAAGAGTTTGTCCTGTGACAAAACAGGACTCCCTCCTCCATGGCATGAGTCCTTGGCTGGTTTCAGAGTAGATGGTGGCCAGTGGGGAAAATACACAGGAATTTTTCTTTGGAACTGAGGTAGGATGAAAAGGGCCTGCTGTGTATATCATCATCTTTTCCCTGACACTTCACCTTCAGTTTCTGAGAAAATAACAGTAAACAACCTTTGAAGATGGGCTTCCCAGGTGGCCCAATGGTAAAGAATTTGCCTGATCATGCAGGAGCTACTTGAGATGCAGCTTTGATTCCTGGATCAGGAAGATGCCCTAAGGGAGGAAATGGCAACCCACTCCAGTATTCTTGCCTGGAAAATTCCACAGACAGAGGAGCCTGCTGGGCTTAGTCCATGGGGTCATAAAGAGTCAGACCAGTCTGAGCGACCAAGCATGGATGCAGCATTTGAAGATACTGGGTGACATTATATGAAACAAAAGCACATGCTTCCAAGGCACTGTGCTTTCAGAGATTCTGGGCTTAGCTCACCTGCCCAGTGAGCTGAGTGTTCGTTTGCCTCCATAACCAGGTGAGCCCGTCTCCTTGAGGAAACCCACTCTATTCTTGGTAGCACAGTGGGCCACTGAGAGTTGGAAAAGGCACAAGAACCCTGAGATCCTCTGAAAATTCTTCCCTGGCGAGGCAATTTTATGAATGAACTCTTCCAAGCAAATGACACCAAACTTCCCCCAGTGCTGTTCAGTCATTCTGCTGTCTGTCAGAGGGATGCTTTTATTCTTGACTTTGGCTTGTCTGTGTTTCAAGTTAAGTTCCCAAACAGACTTTAGATTTGGAAATCCCCAGGTCACATAAGGGTTTCCCTGGTGGCTCAAACAGTAAAGAATCCTCCTGCAAGGCAGAAGACCTGGGTTTGATCCCTGGGTCAGGAAGATCCCCTGGAGAAGGGAATGCAACCCACTCCAGTATTCTTGCCTGGAGAATCTCATGGATGGTGGAGCCTGGTGGGCTACAGTCCATGGGATCACAAAGAGTTGGACACAACTGAGCACACACATACACACAGGTCACATGAAGTTCCACTATTCTAAAGTGAGTTTATGGTAGGAAAGGTTACTTTCACAAAGATACCACTGAAAATCTTATTCAGGCAAAGTCTTGCAATGATCCTCAGCACTAGTTAATTCACCTCATTAACCCTTTGGATGCCTAGAACAAAGGTCAAGAAATGTTTATCTGGGACTTTCAAGCCACGGAGTTTCACTTCTAACTGTCTAAGTCACACTCCGTTATGCAGTTGCTACCAGGAATCATTTAGGAACCCTGATGCCTAAACTTGAGCTCTTTTCATTTCCTCTGCTGCTTCTTTCTTGCAAAAGCACCTGCTTTTCTTGGGTAGCTTTGAGGGCCTGATATGCCTTCTTCTTTCTAGGCGACTTTCTGGAACCAAAAGGATCTCTGTTTTACTCTTCCTCCTCCATCTTTCTAATATTGCGGCTACTGCTCATGCGCAGTCCCAGTGCCTTAATTAACCCTG
>SJXQ01005801.1:101529-164537 GCA_006408695.1 Aepyceros melampus
GGAGGGGGATACGTATATAATTATGACTGATTCATGTTGTTGTACAGCAGAAGCCGACACAACATTGTGAAGCACTTATCCTTCAAATAATAAAAATTTTTAAAATAAATAAAGATTACCACATTAGGAGAGGGCATGATATTTACCCAGAAAAAGATTTTCCACATTAAACCATCCTTTTTTAAAAACTGTATATTGGTTATACAAGCCTGTGTCATAAATTTAACAAAATTATTCATTCCTATAAAAATTACTTTTAAAAAATATCATACTATTTTATCCTCAGAAAGTGGCATCAGCTTCTACCACACAATAAGAAAAAAAAAAAAGGCATTAAATGGACATCTTGAAAATAAGAATGCATGCTTTCAGTCCAGGCACTCCAGGTTTTCCTCTTTCTTCTTCACCCTATTCCCTCTCTCCTACCATTTTCCTTCCTTTGTTCATCTCCATTCCCCTCTGCTTTCCAACTGCCAGTGACAGATGGGACTGGACTGCTTAAACTTTTGTAGAGCAATCATGGGTAAGTTTGCTGATGGCTTTTCTAGAATGAGGATATAGGCAGCATGGAGCACAGACTAAGAAGGTAGGCTCACGCTCCCAGGTTCTAAATATTACCAAATCAGAAGAGAATTGCATTTGTGAAGTTGGATAGAAACTCTTTTTATCTTTTAGTAACCCCCTACACCATTCTTAGCATCAGATACAAAAGAAAAGGTGAGAGAAAGGGCAAGAGTATTTATCAGAGAGGGGACTCTGCTGGGACATTATAAGGAGCATGAAGAAAGAGTGAATTCGCTTTCAATTATCAGTGCTAAACCCACAAAGGAAAGGATAGGAAAAGCCTGCATCTAACTGTGAAGAAGGCTGGGGAATGTTATCTAGCTACATGTTCAAATGAAGAGTTTTGGGGGGTGGGGAACAGTCAATCCGTTCCACAGTGACTTAGGCCCACAATTTAGCTAGGTGACTTGATCTAGTACCCAAGCCTTAAAGGCAACAATTCAAATATGTGAATTTACTAAAGCACAAATTGCAACATGGGCTATACATTTTGCCTCATGTGCCCTTCTTTGGAAAGAATGGTCTGTTTTGCTATTATAAAGAACCATGCTGACACAAACTGCTGAATCATTATGTGCAATGAAGGAGTTTTATCCCTGGATTAGATTACTTATGAAGAAAAAAGCTAAGCCACAGAATAAAAACACATACGCAGAACACCATCATTCTATGCTTTATGCAAACACACAAACCCCTCCCACAGGAGGAGGTGGGGGGAAAAAGGAGAGACTGAAAGGAAATGTACACAAGGAATTGAACCAAATCAAATGTTTTGGGATACGCTTGACTACCTGCCCTGAAGAGGAATAAGATGAATTCATAAGATTTGTCTGGCCTGGTCTCACAGTCAATAACTGTTAAAACTCTGTCAGGCCTAACATGGATGACATCATGGAGGGCAACTGAAGATCATTTCCTTCTACAATGATTGGTCCTTGAGGTTTGTTTATACACCAGCTGCCCGGGCCTTGTTGTAAGTAACCAGATGGCATAGGTTTGAAACAGGCTTTCCATTTGCATCACTGGGCAATGAGTGCAGCCAACAGGAAGCCCAGTGACTGAGATAACTTGTTTTAATTGAAATCAATACCAACACAGGCAAAAGCTGCCTGGAATGGCAGTGCTACGCTCTGATGGAAGATTTTCATGGTCTCTGCCAATGATAACTGTGATCAAGAATGAACTATTAACTTCAATGGTGACATATAGTGCTTTCCAAGAGGAAAGAAAAAATCTCTGGACCGGTGACAGTTCTCAATACGGAAAATTTTTTTTTACTTCTTCAACTCACTATTAGGTCTCAGTCCCAGACTCAAGGTCAATTCCAATTTGAGCTTCCATGAAATGGAAAGAGACAATTAGCCATCCTAGTCTCTCTTTTGCCAATTCTTCTCCATTCTTTCTTTTCCACTTTCACCCAGTGAAAGAGAGAATGGTGAAAAAGAGGATAATTACAATTCTTTTCCCTGTGCAGGGCTGTGTTCTACTACAGGGAAGAGCAAACTTTGTTTATAAAAACCAGAAAGTAAATATTTGAGGCTTTATGAGCCATACCATCTTGACTGTGTCTATTCAGTTCTGCCTATGTTATGCAGACACATGGATAATATATAATAAATAAATGTCCTTGTGCTTCAGTAAAACTTTATTTGTAAAACAATCAGCAAGCCAGATTTGGTCTATTGTCCATAGTTTATGGACATAGTTATGGATAGTAGAATTTATATGTTTTACTTATTCTCACTGAGGAGACTCTTACTATTCTTATTTTACAGATGAAATTGGCACCCCCGAAAAAACTTTCACTATAGTTATGGGTGAAGCTGTGCCTAACACCAAAGGTGAATCTAACATCGAAGCAGCCTATACTTTCCAGTTTTGCCTCTCTCCTGCCTGACTGAAGAAGGCAGTCAGGTAGCCTGGGCAATAGCAGAAACTGCACCCCTGGGCCTGATTACAAATTATAGCTGCTAGTTGAAAAGTTGCCCAACTTCTGTTGCGGTGATCCAGTGTTGTTGTTAATGTTGTTTAGTTGCTAAGTTGTGTCTGACTCTCCGTGACCCCGTAGACAGCAGCACGCCAGGCTCCTGTCCTCCGCTATACCCAAGCATTTGCTTAAATTCACGTCCATTGAGTCAGTGATGTTATCTAACCATCGCATCCTCTGTTGCCCCCTTCTTTTGTCTTCAAGCTTTCCCAGCATCATTATCTTTTCCAATGAGTCCACTCTTCACATCAAGTAATCAAAGTATTGGTACTGCAGCATCAGTCCTTCCAATGAATATTCAAGGTTGATTTCCTTTAGGATTGACAGGTTTGATCTCCTTATAGTCCAAGGGACTTTCAAGAGTCTTCTCTAGCACCGCAATTTGAAAGCATCAATTCTTTGGTGCTCAGCCTTCTTTATGGACCAACTCTCACATCCATACATGACTACATACATCTTTGCTGGCCAAATGATGTCTCTGCTGTTTAATATGCTGTCTAGGTTGGTCATAGCTTTTCTTCCAAGGAGCAAGCATCTTTCAATTTCATGGCTGCCGTCACCATCCACAGTGATTTTGGAGCCCAAGAAAATAAAATATGTCACTGCTTCCACTTTTGCACCTTCTAATTGCCATGAAGTGATGGGACCAGATGCTATGATCTTAGTCTTTTGAATGCTGAGTTTTAAGCCAGCTTTTTCACTCTTCCCTTTCACCCTCATCAAGAGGCTCTTTAGTTCCTCTTCATTTTCTGCCGTTAGAATGGTGTCATCTGAATATCTAAGATTGTTTATATTTCTCCCAGCAATCTTGATTCCAGCTTGTGTTTCTTCCAGTCCAGCATTTCACATGATGTACTCTGCATAGAAGTCAAATAAGCAGGGTGACAATACACAGCCTTGACATACTTCTTTCCCTATTTGAAACTAGTCCATCGTTCCATGTTTGGTTCTAACTGTTGCTTCTTGACCTGCATACAGATTTCTCAGGAGATAAATAAGGTGGTCTGGTATCCCATCTCTTTAAGAATTTTCCACAGTGTGTTGTGATCCACAAAGTCAAAGGCTTTATCATAGTCAATGAAGCAGAAGTAGATGTTTTTGTGGAATTCCCTTGCTTTCCTCATGATCCAACGAATGTTGGCAATTTGTTCTCTGGTTTTTCTGTCTTTTTTAAACCCTGTTTGTACATCTGGAAGTTCTTAGTTCATGTACTGCTAAAGCCTAGCTTGAAGGACTTTGAACATAATTTTGCTAGCATATGAAATGAGCACAATTATTTGGTAGCTGGAACAATCTTTGGTATTGCTGTTCTTTGGCATTGGACTGAAAACTGATATTTTCCAGTCCTGTGGACACTGCTGAGTTCTCCATATTTGCTGACATATTAAGTGCAGTTTCTTTAACAGCATCATCTTTTAGGGTTTGAAATAGCTCAGCTTTAATTCCATCGCCTCTATTAGCTTTGTTTGTGGTGGTGCTTTCTAAGGCCCACTTGACTTCATAGTCTAGGATGTCTGGCTCTAGATGAATGACCACACCAGCATGATTATCTGGATCAATAAGACCTTTTTTATATAGTTCTTCTGTGTATTCTTGCCACTGCTTCTTAATATCTTGTGCTTCTGTTAGGTCCTTACTGTTTCTGTCCTTTGTGCCCATCCTTGCATGAAATGTTCCCTGATATATCAGATTTTCTTGGAGAGATCTCTAGCCTTTCCCATTCTATTGGTTTCCTTTATTTCTTTGCACTATTTATTTAAGAAGGCCTTCTTATCCCTTCTTGCTATTCTCTGGAACTCTGCAACCAGTTGGGCCTATCTTTCCCTTTTTCCCTTGCTTTTTGCTTCCCTTCTTTCCTCAGTTATGTGTACAGCCTCTTCAGACAACCAGTTTGCCTTCTTGAATTTTTTGGGGGGAGAGATGGTTTTGGTCACCACCTCTTGTACAATGTTACAAATCTCCATCCATAGTTTTTCAGGCACTCTCTCTACCAGATCCAATCCCTTTTATCTACCCATCACCATTACTGTATATCCTAGGGATTTGATTTACATCATACTTAAATGGTCTGCTGTTGCTGCTGCTGCTGCTGCTAAGTCGCATCAGTCGTGTCCGACTCTGTGCGACCCCAGAGATGGCAGCCCACTAGGCTCCCCCATCCCTGGGATTCTCCAGGCAAGAACACTGGAGTGGGTTGCCATTTCCTTCTCCAGTGCATGAAAGTGAAAAGTAAAAGTGAAGTCACTCAGTCGTGTCTGACTCTTCGTGACCCCATGGACTGAAGCCTACCAGGCTCCTCTGTCCATGGGATTTTCCAGGCAAGAGTACTGGAGTGGGTTGCCATTGCCTTCTCCCTTGAATGGTCTAGTGCTTCCCAAATGGCTCAGTAGTAAAGAATCAGTGTGCCAAGCAGGAGACGCAGGTTTGACCCCTAGGTGGGGAAGATCCACTGGAGAAGGAAATGGCAACCCACTCCAGTATTCTTGCCTGAGAAATCCCATGGACAGAGGAGCCTGGCAGGTTACAGTTCATGGGGTCACAAAGAATCAGACACAACTTCAAGACTAAACAGCAGATCCAGTGTTGACCTAACCCAATTTTTCATGAAACAAGGTATATAAAAAGTCAGATACCACCAAAAACAAGTATTGTCTTTACCTTTAAAGATTTTTTTGCTCATGATGGCCCCTGCGACCTCAACTCCAATGTAAAAAGTCAAGCATTGGGCCAGATTTGAAGGATATTTGAGCATTACTTTGGTATTACACAAATACCATATTTATAGCATCTATATGTTTGATGCCCACCAGAAGGGTGGAAATTGAAAGTATATATATCCCTAGAGCTTTGTGCAACACCTGACACAAAGAAAGTTCTCAAGAAATATTGTGCCATGTCTTCATGGATTACTGAGGTAATAAAATGTATTTATTATAAATACAAATATAATATACAGTCACAATACATATTTTAATAATTATGTTATATTATCATAATTAGTATATACCATTATAATTACATGTAATATTCTATTACATGTAATTATAATTACATAAACAATATATAAATAAATTAGAGGTTTTTATAAGCAGTATAATAGAAGTAAGGTATTATGCCTGCTTTCTGTAAGCTGACACACCAATAGAAAAGAAGAGAGACAGATTGTTGTTGGCCCTGCATTATTGCTGAGAAGTAAAGAGTGCTCTAGTTGTTCAGAAGAGAACAGAAAGCTTAACTCTTTCTCTTCTGTAGGCACAGCTTCATAAAGGCGATGACACAGAAGTTGGTCCTTGGAGCGGAGTAAGATTAGTTAGGAGGAGGTGTAGGAGGAAGGGCCTCTTGGGCAAAGGAGACGTGGTGAGCAAAGCCAGAGAGACGGGGAGAGGTGCGGCGTGTGAGAAGAAGGGAAGCTCTTTGGCCTGACTACAGCGCTGAGCAGGAAGGGGGGATGATGAAAGATATGCCAGAGAGATGCTGCAAGGAGATCAAACCACCAGCCAATCCTAGAGGAAAGCAACCCGAATATTCATTGGGGAGACTGAGGTGGAAGATGAAGCTCCAATACTTTGGCCACCTGATGTGAGAGCAGACTCATTGGAAAAGACCCTGATGCTGGGAAAGATTGAAGACAGGAGGATAAGATGGTTGGATGGCATCACCGACTCAGTGGATGTGAGTTTGAGCAAGCTGCTGAGTTGGTGAAGGACAGGGAAGCCTGGTGTGCTGCAGTCCATGGGGTCACAAAGAGTCTGACACAGCTGAGCGATTGAGCACCAGCAGCAAAGGCCAGAAAGATCAGGCTGGAAGCAAATAGGACTTAAATCATAGTAGAAGTGTTTTGAAATAAAGACTAATAATTAGAAATACATTTCCTAACAGAAAAACAGTTCCAAGTTTTCCATTTCTCCAAAAATTGGAGGTATTTTCTAATTGAAAAAGACATTGACAGAAAAAGAAATGGTGCTGAATTGGAATAAAGAAAAAAAAAATTATAGTCTGAAGGTAGAGGAAATGATGTCATGAAACACTCATCTGTAAAGTTATGTTTTTAATTTGCTAAATATGTGAATTTGCATCATTCTAATTTATCATTGTCTCAAGAGGATCAGTTAAGAGGTACTATAACCTCATGCAGTAGGAACTGAATTTATTTTTTCTCATTGTTGTATTCCTGGCACCTAACACAGTGCCTGATATGAAGTAGATGTCAAATAAATGTTTAAAGAAGTGAATAAAGTCATACTCCCCTTCATATTAATAAAAACAAGCATCTTTTTTTGATTTATTTCTAGGCTTAGGAAATTACATGTTAGTTATTTGAAAGCCAACTAGGAAATTCCCAAAAAAAAACCCAAAGTTCTATCTAAACACCCAACAACACAACAAACACGGCTTAGGTTGAGACCCTTGCTTTAATTTTAGTGTTGATTGATAAAAGATTGAATTAAACCTGGGTTCTTATTTTAAAACCAACTTCTTTTGAATTTAGCCATATGTGAGAGACCTGTGTAGTCCATTATTTTTTTGGTAATTACAAATAATTTTAACATAGAAGGAATCCTATGTTTAAATTAAAAACATGATCTTCAGCCTCCTGACTGTTCTTCCAACCCACGCCCATTGCCCACTCCTGTCTGACCTACTCTGCTCCCAAGTTATCTTCTTCAAGTATGGTCTTGATTTTAGCATTTTGTAATCCCAAATGAATGGGTCAATTTAAATGGAAACATTTGCAAAATTTTACTAGCAATCTCCTAGCAAGAATATTGCAACAACAGAAGGTAAATTATGGCCTGCAGCCTAGAGGGTTTTCATGGGAATTCCTGTGTCTGTCTGGGCTAGTCTTTGGGGTCTAGACTGAGGGAAATCACTCCCTACATTTGCTAATCACTGAAGCTAAAGCAGGATTTCCGTGCCAAGTAGGCAAAGCATAATCCTTAGAGACACTCTTGCCTCTGAGTGAGATGATGAAACCCCCAGATGGTGGCTTGTTATTTTCATACAGCACAGGCAGGTGTCCAGGGTCAACTAGGCATGAACCTGAAGCATGAGAATAGTCCAGAGCTGAACAGTAAATGCAGGGTTTTTCTTTTCCTTTTTTTTCTCTTCTGTCTTTTTTTCCTCTGGTTTGTTTTCTGTTTTTAGCTATTGTTTGTACTCAGAGAACATTTCTTGGTGGTAATGGTCATAGCGGTGGTAGATGGCATCCGTTGCCTTACAAGAAACAGCTAAATTTTTTTTAAGCAACCTGAAAATCTTCACGGTTATCAAATTGACAGATGAGAGAAAGTGATAGATGGATTCTGGTATGTTATTGTTATTATTATTATCATTACTGTTAGGCATCATACACACAAAAGTCAATAGTAGCTTTCTCTGTGGAGGGTAGGGTGGTGAAACATTTATATTTTATTTTGTACTTACATACAATTTAAATTTTCTTATCATGTATTATAAGAAATTATATGGGCACTGACATTTTGATCCACTTTTGTTAGCCTACTTCTTTTTATTAAAAAATAGTATATATTAAAAAAAAAAAGAAAGAAAGAAACAGCTAGCTTCTGAGCTTATTGCAGTGGTTCTCTCTGAGTAGTGTGGCTTCCAAAAGTGGAGGTGGAAATTAAATGGCATTTACGTAGCAAAGCTGTAGGGATAATTAGTAATTCGACACACAGCCGTTCAGGGCAAGGTCAACGGGAGGAGTAACAGAGCATCATATGACAGCCATTTAATGGGCTGTGTGAAATGAGTGGGTGGTCTAGGCTCAGCTCTGCCCAGGTACTGGTTCCCACACTCCTAGGCTCTGGAAAGGGTCAACTGCACACAAAGAGTCACACATACAGCCCTGACTAGATCGAGTTAGCCACCAAAGCCCCATTAGACCAGAGGCTGGAGTTCTGCCTGGTTAAAAAAAGTCATTCAATGAAGCTACAAATGCATGACATTTTAAGTGTACTGACCTAACTAAATTATACCAGTTGGTATAATTTTTCGGCTTAATAGCTTTTCCATTTCTTTGCCACAGCATTATGAAAGGAACTGGGCAGAGTCATGCTAATCCTGTGGAAAATGAGATGTTTGGATAGAGAAAAGGCAGAAAGGCTTCCTGTTGAAGGTTACTAGCTGCGAAAAATTTAAAATGTCCTCCATTCGTGAGCAAAAGGCTTCACAGTACCCTGACACCATGAGAATTCACCAGAGACTTGGGTGGAGCTCAGCCAACACTAATTATGATGTTTTCACTTCTCCTTCACCTCAACTGATTCTTAAGAATGTCCATTTCCAATGATGCCAAGCCTTTCTTTAACAGTAGAGATCATTCTTTTTGTATTCAGTGCAAACCAATTAAACAAGCAGGAAGAGTAAAAACTTATGTCGTCATGCTAAGAATTTCTACTAACATTTTTTTTCTAGATTTTTTTTGTAGATATTTAATTCAACTGGCATTTGTCACAGACCTACTGTGTCCTATTATAGAAATCATCTACCCTATGCTCTGGGTCCGATCTAAAGAAAGCCTAAGGTCAACAGATAAATAGCTTTCAAAATTCTTTACAACAGATGTCAGCAAACTTTCCTTGTAAAAGTCCAGATAGTAAATACTTTCAGCTTCAGGGGTCACACAGTTTATTCTCTGCGCAACTACTCACCTCTGCTTTGTAGCCTGAAGGCAGCTACGTACAATACACCGATGAGTGTGTACCAATAAAACTTTATTTTAAAACCAAGCATCCGGACAGGGGATTGTAATACAGAGTTACCCAAATGTCAAACTGAGAGGGAAAGAAAAACAACCAACGTTTACTGTTTTACTGAAAACATAATCTGACTTCTTTCAGTCATTGTTGTTCAGCTGCTAAGTCATGTCTGACTCTTTGTGACCCCATGGACTGTAGCACACCAGGCTCCCCTCTCCTCCACTGTCTCCTGGAGTTTGCTCAAATTCATATCCACTGAGTCATGATGCTATCTAAGCATCTCATGCTCTGCTACCCCCTGTCCTTTGCCTTCAATCTCTTTGAAGGCAGCATCAGTTCCAGGAAGTTGGCTCTTTGCATGAGGTGGCCAAAATATTGGAGCTTCAGCTTCAGCATCAGTTCTTCCAATGAATATTGTGTTGATTTCCTTTAGGATTGACTGTTTCTTCATTTTGCAGTCCAAGGGACTCTCAAGAGTCTTCTCTCTTTCAGTCATAACTATGAAGAATTAATCCCCTTAGTCAGATGCAGAAGCAGCTTCACAGTCAGAGTGTTTTATTAATTCATGATTTATACTTTACCTAACTTTCAAAAAAAAAAAAAGAGTCCCAAGTGGCTGTCACTGAGAATACATACATATAGGTTCATTTGCATGGTGTATGCAAAGAGACTTGTCCAACTAATGCAATTCTAGGTAGAATTATATGTCATTAATTGGAAATTCAGCTGAGACAAAAATTTGCCTTCCTTTAACACTTAGTTAAGATGGACTGTGTCAGGCTTGAGCAGACAAAGATAGTAAGGGAAGAGGGCTTCTCAGGAAATGAGCAAATCAAATCATGAGCCAACAGAGAAAATACTCTTTAAGACAGAATGTGAGCGAAACTTAGTGTCAAATCATAGCATTATGCCTCATTAAAGAGGAGAAAACAGGGGAAAAAATTTAAAAACCCTGACATTTTTAGAGAAATTACTATATGCCTAACATGGTATTAATAAGTAATTTTAAATGAGCTATCCATTCAGATTTTTTAATACTCCAAAGTATGCTTATCTACGTATTACAAGGGAGAAAAGGAAAAGATTTTCCTTAAATGTACATACTGGTACCCCTTAGAATTGGAATCGGAACCCAGCTCTCTCTAGTTCCAAAGAATATGGCTTCCTGTTATACAGCACTGTTTCATGAGCACAAAATAACAGAATTTGGCCTATCTTAAGTCAAGAATCCTCTTGCATCTTCCTAATTCTTTTAACCTATAATATGGTCTACTTGTTTGTTCATTGTTGAATCAAGTCATGGTCAATATAGCCTTAATCAAAACCCAGTCCTATGATTGGTATGTAGTTCCTTGGGTTTGAAGTTAACTAGCCCACTAGATGGAGGAGCCTGGTGGGCTGCAGTCCATGGGGTTGCTAAGAGTCGGACACAACTAAGTGACTTCACTTTCACTTTTCACTTTCTGCATTGGGGAAGGAAATGGCAACCCACTCTAGTGTTCTTGCCTGGAGAATCCCAGGGACAGAGGAGCCTGGTGGGAGGCCGTCTATAGGGTTGCACAGAGTTGGACACGACTGAAGCAACTTAGCAGCAGCAGCAGCAGACCACTAGAGATCAAAGAATAGATCATCTGTCAAAAACTATATCCCCCCTCCTTTCTCACTGAGTTAACTGAGGCTGGCTTTCAAATAACCCATAACTCTCATGCATTTAGCTACCAATTAGTCCTGAGAGTATAATAAAGAAAAGAAAAAGAATAGATAACATTTATTGTGTCTTAAGTATGTACCAGTCAGTGTGACATCATTCTGAATTCTTTGATGATCCTATTAGGAGACTAGGACTATATCTCCATTTTACGTAAACTGTCTCTCACTAAGAGTCAGGATAATCTGCTCTGCGTCACCCAACCGGTAAACAACAGAGCTGAGATTCAAACCAACATCTTGTTAAATTACTTCTAAATACAGACCTTAGAGAAAAATCACATGGTTGTTTTTCCTGATAAGCAGGAAAGCAGTCTTCCTGATGAGACTTTCAGTTAGGAAGGTACTTTCTTTCTTTCAGTACCTGAATGCACTTTTGACCCCCAGGAAAGGAGTTTGAGGAAGAGTAAGCAGTTGTATTCACTCTTCCTGCTATCTCAAGAGCCCCTACAGAAATTAGGAGGCAAAAGTAGTAAAAAAAAAAAAAAAGAAAGAAAGAAAGAAAGAGAAGGGACAGACATTGTTGAAGGAGAAATAGAATCAGCTTAGTAATAAAGTCTTTTCAGAAATGTGGTTTGAAGAATTTAAACGTATGTACATGTTGCTCCAAAAGTGATCAAAAATAAAATTCAAATACTGTACTTGCCAGTACTTGTATTTTACTCACATAGAGATAGAATTTGTACAAAATATAAAAGAAAGTGAATAAGAGTTCTTTCATTTCTTAACAACCAGTTTCCTAGAGCACCTCATAATAGGTTTTTCAATGTCATAAACACGGAATCCATGACTTTATACTAAAGTTCAGAAAGCCCACGTTCTATATGCACTCACCTAAGGTTGTGAGTCAAATGACAAACCATCCATTTTATTCCCAAGTAGGAATATTCCAGTTTTCTCTGAATTGTTACACATATATTGTCCTTTTAGTCTTCCCTTACAACAGAGAATGGTGATAAATCTCTTTGCCTATATGGAATCAAGATATGATTCTTAAACAACAAGGACTGTAATTGTATTAGCAGCACAATGAGTCACCCTATCACTTATATCTTGAATAAATGTGAGATACATCTGTTGAAATGGAATCCGTGGGCTCCCTTTAATGGGCCAAATGTCTCTAAGGACAGAATAGTGGGAGGAAGTGATCCAGCTGCTCAGACTACAAATCTTTTGTCCTTGAAAGAAAAATCAGGGAAGCATCCTGTAGAAAAAAAATAATTGTATGCACTTTACCTTGGGAAAAGATTAACAGAGCTTAGTTAGAGCACTGGTCATTTGACTATTTCCGTTTCTGTGATTCCTCACAAGAGCTATGGCAAGAGTGAATTTTCCTCCCTGATGTGTTTCTGAAGTTGTGATTTTCAAATTTCTTCAAGGATACTTCAGTGGGCCAAGAGAGAGGCCCTACCCATTCCCATTGCTTCTGCAAAGCAGACACACACACACACACACACACACACACCCCACTTAAAAAAAATTCTCACCAAATGAATGAAAAGAAGGGTATAGTAGATAAAGTACCAAGGGAAGAGATGAAGCAAATGTTCCTTAGTGTGGAAAAAAAAAACAGAGCATAAAAACCACTGCATAAAGTAGGGCCATCTCAGCACTTTGAAACTGCTCGGGCCCCTCTGAATGGCCTGTGCTGTGCTTTGTGCTATGCTCAGTCACTTCAGTCATGCCCGACTGTGATTCTGTGGACTATAGTCTGCCAGGCTCCTCTGTCCATGGGATTCTCTAGGCAAGAAAATTGGAGTGGGCAATCTGAAAATGCCCTTGGACCAGGGCAAGCTCTTTTTTCATGAGAGAAAGTTGGCCTAGGGTTTGGGTGGGAAAGGAAAAGAGGGGCCTATCTGAGAAATGGAATATTTCCTGCCACACCAGTAAACAAGGATGTCACAATCATCAGCCGTTGCAGCCACCGTGGATGGTGAGCTGGTGAGCCCTGAGGGAACTCAAGATGGAAAGAATATCTGCCGTTCGGCAGCCATCAGGCTGCAGTCACTCCCCATGGTGAATCCTGAGGAAACTCAGGATGTGAAATCTCAGGAAACTGGCCCCAGATAGCTGAGGTACATATCATAAGAATGATTTCACTGAGGCCAGACTCTTGCATTTTCCCATACATAGAAAAGCACTAAATTCCTTAACTTGATACCTAATTTTCTTTAATGAACATCATCTTTTGCTGTTTGACTACCTGCACTTTGTTGTAAAACTTAAATATAACCTAGCTCCCCCGACCCTCACTACCACCCGTCCCCTGCCCTCCTCCACCTCCTTGGAGCAGCTCTCTCAGGGTCACTTGAGACGCTGTCTCTGGGGCCTGAAGTCATAGAGTGAAGTGAAATCACTCAATCATTCCAACTCTTTGTGACCCCATGGACTATACAGTCCATGGAATTCTCCAGGCCAGAATACTGGAGTGGGTAGCCTTTGCCTTCTCCAGGGGATCTTCCCAACCCAGGGATCAAGTTATAAAAATTTCTCACCACATGAAACATAACTCTCAACTTTTAGACTGCGAACATTTTTTTTAAGCTCACATATTCTGCAGTTGAAAGAGAGCTTGCACAATAGCTGCTCCAAGTTTCCTAGGGTTGACACTCCTTCCTGTCATTCTCACTGCCCCCAACATCACTGATGTAGGCGGAGAAGGCCATCATCTAGAATCTTCAGGAAGATCGTGACATTGCTTGCCCTGGCCCTCCTATGCATGCCCCTGAGAGAGGAAACCTCAAAGGACAAAGGACACATTAGATAAGCTGTGCCTTACAAGTCACTTATCTTGCTCTGAGAGGGTCAGGCTTCATTACTTCTCTATTCTGCCAAAAGCAATAAAGAAAAGAGGGAGGGAGCCCAACGCTGCTGAGGAAATGGAGTGGCAGGGGCACCACTGAAGATGACGGAGTAGTCCTGGCAAAGGCCCTGGCGATTGCTGAATGTGCATAGCGGTGCCTGCCTTGGTGTAAGCAGCAGGAAAAAAAAAAAAATACCAGGCAAGCTGAGCAGCTTGGAGCAGTGGCAGACAACAAGAGCCTGCAAGGGAGTAAAGCAGACTCTGGCCAATGTGTGCAGGATATACTCAAGGAATCGCATACTCTTTGCTGTGAGTAAAGATGAAGTGGGAAATGCATAAAGGATCACCTAGGGATTTCATGATTGAAATTAGCCACTGAAAAGACTGGAGACCTCTTGGGAGTTTTGGTAACAGCAGGAAGATCATTATCATCACATCTTAATGAACATTTATTGGACATTTGCTTTGGCCCAAGCATAGGGTAAACCCTATGCATGCTTTTTCTCTATAGTCACCATAACAACTCTCTGTGGTACACACTGTACTTTCCTAGAGTGGTATGGCCATTTTACAAAAAAGGAGAGGGAACCACTTGGAAAGTTAAGAATATTGCCCAAGATTATATAGCTGGCATATGGGAGGGTGAAGACTGGTTCTCAGGCCTGTCTTATTTCAAAGGTAGACTCTTTAAATAATGGTACAGTACTAACAGCAGGCCTGTTTTGGCTCTCTCCTTAGGGTTTTTACATACATTCATATTTGTCCATCATTCATATAACAAAAACTTATGAGAACCTACTATGTGCCAGGCCCAGTGCTGTGCTCAGCTTTGGTGAAACATTTATGAAAATGTCAACAGAGTCCCACATCTTTTGGAGCTTTCAGTTTAGTGGAGGAGACAGATATTAGTCAAATAGCTGTACACATAAATATAAAATTACATCTGTGATGTTATGCAGGATTTTGAAACACATAACAAGGGTCTTTGCATAATCTGAGGGTTCCCTACAAAAGACACCAATGGAAGAATGAGTAAAAAATACTAGGTTAAAGGGTAGAGCTGAGAAAAGCATCTTAGCTGGTACTAAAGACCTGTGAGGGGGAAGGGAATTGGACCTGGTGGAGGAAATAATTTTTACAAAGGACAGTGATAGTATTGTGACTACAGAAAGAGATAAAGAGTCTAAAGAAGATAATAGGAGAGTCTTGCACAAGTTTCAGTGTTGATAGGAAGGATTGTGTTGTGTGTTAGTGGCTCAGTCATATCTTACTCTTTGCGTTCATATGGACTGTAGCCCACCAGACTCCTCTATCCATAGGATTCTCCAGGCAAGAATACTGGAGTGGGTTGCCATTTCCTTCTCCAGGAAATCTTCCCCACCCAGGGACTGAACCTGGGTCTCCTGCGTTGCAGGCAGATTCTTTACCATCTGAGCCACAAGGGAAGCCCAGAAGGGATTGAGTAATGATAAATAGTCAACACTTATCTTGCTGGTTATATGCAAGACAATGTTCTTTACATATATTTACTCATTTAATTTTTCTTATTAGCCTCTGCAGATGAGGTATTTATTATTCTCATTTTACAGATAAAGAAATGGAAGCAAAGAGTTTAAGGAACTGGCCCAGATAATACATGTCAGAGCTACAGGGTTCTTGTTCTTAACCAATATAGACTCCTACTTCTATCTCTTAAAGAAAAGGGGATGAATATATTAGAGAAAGTATGATCAATAGGTTAAGACAGTAGTTCTTAAATACCAGTGTACCTGAAAATCAAGAAGTGTGCCCATTTAAATTCAGATATCTATGCTCTCTCCACTCCTAGGTTTCTGAATCAATAGGTCTGGTCTTTTTTCAATATTCAATCCAAATTATTCCAATGCAAGTGCTCCAGGGACAAAACCTAAAGAAACACTGCTTTGCTTTAACAACTAGGAAGGGTAGCTGAAGATGTAGGAAGTTTGGTATGTTTGGTAGAGGAGCTTGAGGACGTTTTTCTCCCATGGCCTCAATGTATTCTGTGAAGTATAATAGAGCACACATAAGTAGTATAAGACAAACCAGGTGTCATCTGAAAGACCCTGCTTAAGTATGGAACAATTGAGAACAATCCATCCTTGGCTTTGAGAACCACTGCCCCATTGAATTGCTCCATTTCTTGTCCATTCTGGTCCCAAGAGTGGCTAAAGAAGACTCTATGTCTGTAGCTCAGGCAATTGCAGGAAGGAATGTATATTCTAAGGGTGAAACAAAGTAGGACCTTGTGGGACTTGGGTCATTCCATGCCCCCTGTTTCTTGTTTGTAGGGAGTAGCCTTCAGCCTTCATGGCTTTCCCTAAATTCCAAAGAGGAGATTGAAACAGTTGCTAATCTGAGGAGGCAAGGGATGTAGAGACAAGAAAGGAGCAGTCAAGAAATGATAGTGCAGTCCTGGGGCAGTGCAGAGTCCTGGCTCTGCCCCAGGAATACACATAACAATACCTTTGGACACTTCTGTAGCACTAAGAAAGAAGTGAAAGTGTTAGTTGCTCAGTTATGTTCAACTCTTTGCAACCCCATGGACTGTACCCCACCAGGCTCCTCTATCCATGGGATTCTCCAGGCAAGAATATTGGAGTGTGTTGCCATTCCCTTCTCCAAGGGATCTTTCTGACCCAGGGATCGAAACTGGGTCTCCTGCAGAACCCAGGTCTCCTGCATTGCAGGCCGATTCTTTACCATCTGAGCCACAGGGAAGCAAACCCTCAACAAATGAAAGATATTAGTGTTCTTCATTTCAGATTAAAGGAACCAAAGAAGCTTTTCAAGAGACCACCTGAGGCCAAATTAAAGGCACGCAGGCTCTTCACACACCCTAATCCTTATCAGCAATCTGCCCTTGAACCATTGCTATAAAACTCCTCACCAAATCATCCCAGGTTGGGGCATAGAGTTTTGAGAGGCATGAGCCTGCTTTGTCTGGCAAAGAAATAAAGATATTCTTTTCTACTTCATCTAAAGCTCCATCTCTGAGATTTGAGTCAGCACTGGCGCAAAGAGGCTGAATTTTCAGCATCAAGAGAGCAGTTAGAAGGCCAGATGATGAAGAAAGACTAGATGCAGAATGGAGATAAACTAAATCAGCTGAGGATAGCTGAAGGCTTGAGGTCCTACAAGAGGGAATCAATAAGATCCAGAGAGGAAAAGATGTATTTATGGCTGAAAGGGAAATAAATGGGAGACTTGGTTTATATATCATGTCCTATTCCCTGGTGGCTCAGAGGTTAAAGCGTCTGCCTCCAATGCGGGAGACCCGGGTTCAATCCCTGGGTTGGGAAGATCCTCTGGAGAAGGAAATGGCAATCCACTCCAGTATTCTTGCCTGGAGAATCCCATGGACTGAGAAGCCTAGTAGGTTACAGTCCATGGGGTCACAAAGAGTCGGACACGACTGAGCGACTTCACCTCACCTCACTGGGTTGCAATGGGCATTGTTTACAACTTCTTTTATCCCAGAATTATTTCCCAGAACTTGCCCCTGGGCCTCTCAGAACACTGATATGAACATCTGAAAAAGTGACAGGGACAAGGGGCAACATGTGTGGTCTGCAACTTACACAGCTAATGAATGGCCTTTCCCTGACTCTTGTGAAGTGAAGTGCAAGTCGCTCAGTTGTGTCCGATTCTTTGCAACCCCATGGCCTACACAGTCCATGGAATTCTCCAGGCCAGAATACTGGAGTGGGCAGCCTTTCCCTCCCCCAGGGTCTCTGACTCTCACATCACCAGAAAACACAAACCAACACAGGCTGTAAGGATGCAACCAGCAGGGAAAACATTCATTATCAGGAAGAATTGTCCAACTCCTAAGGATTCAGCTATAGAAGAGAAAACATTCTGTTTAATGACTTTTCTTAGTTCTTTCAATGGATTGTCCTCGTTGCTTATTTGAATCACCCCCAAGAAGCAAATCAAAACTGGAGTCAGATTTCAAGTGCAAGCAACTCTCGACTATCTGTATATTTCACAGTTTATAATCCACATGAACCCAAAAGTGTTACTTAGCTAACCACTTCCACTGTCTCCTCCTCTTTACCCAGAAATAACTTCTCTGGCACCTTTAGCTGAAGAAAATGCTTATCTTGAATTTAACCTTGTAACCCTTTAGCCTGCTACCATGAACTTAAATAGTCAACATCCAGGCATACAGAAGCCTTCCATTTTCTGTTTCCAAATGTAAGGAGTTTGGAGGTCCTCATTCTGTCCTAAAAGGTAAAAAGCTAAACACATTGAAGAAGTAGCAACTCTTCTTGTATCCATGAGAGAGTGGAAGACAGAGGGCAAAAGGCTGCTGTTAAGATTGGAGAGACGGGCTTCCCTGATGGCTCAGCAGTAAAGAATCTTCCTGCCAATGCAGGAGACAGAGGAGACTCAAGTTCAATCCTTGGGTCAGGAAGATCCCCTAGAAGCGGACATGGTAACTCATTCCAGTATTCTTGCCTGGAGAATCCCATGGACAGAGGAACCTGGCTGACTACAGTCCGCAGGGTCACCGAGAGTCATGACTGAGTGACTAAGCAGGCACGCACAGGATTGGAGAGATGGGTGAACATGGAGTCATGGCTCACAGGAGCAGAGACTTTGGAGCAAACACCATGAAGCTGGGGTTCCCCAGCCAGTACTGGGGCAGGAAAACCTGAGCTGTAAATAACGAACTCCTGGAGGCTCCATGTGGACAACTCTGAGAGTTGAAAACTCGAGGGGGACCCAGTCACAGGAGGAGCCCCACAGTATCATGAGCAGTAGTAGGGACACCCCCATGAAAGTGACCTGGGCACCACAGGTCATATCTCCATCTCTCCCGTCCTCCTGAGTTGAGGGGAAGAGGACAAACTTCACTTACTAAGTTGAACTAGAGACAGAATCTCCCTGGGTAACCAGGGGAGAATGCCCATGAACTGAGGCCAAGCTGAAGCTGCCATCCCTGTCTTTGTGGGCAGTCAGCCCACCCTTTCGGAAGTGCCTCAGGCAGGACTCTGTTGTGTTTCTCCAGCAAGGAAGCTTCCTGCAGGTCACAGTGTCTCCTGCCCTGCTACCATGAGAATGGCCAGAGCTCAGTCATCTGTGCCCCTCATCCTGCCAAGGGGAGAGTCAGAGAATTCTCATTTAAAAACCTCAACAGAGCTGATGGAAAACAGAAGAAAGAAGAAAACTGCAGAACAGTCCCAAGGATTGTACAAAATAATTTAAATAAACATTACATAATTTATGTATACAAATAATACATATACCTAATACATATTATCTATAACATATCATAAACATATATGGGTATACTTGTCTATGTGTATATGTGGGTGTGTATATTTTACATATATATATATATATTTTTTTTTTTTTTTTAGAGAGAGAAGGAGAGACAAATATATACATACATTTTATAGAGAGAAGGAAATGGCAACCCACACCAGTATTCTTGCCTGGAGAATTCCATGGACAGAGGAGCCTTGTGGGCTACGGTTCAGGGGTCGCGAAGAGTCTGACACGACTTGGTAACTAAATAGCAACATATATATGTATTACATATGCATGTAAAATATTGCCCTTCCCCCCACCCAACACATATGGGCTCTGACTTTTCAGAGCATAACCAGAATACTCAAGAGAATTAAAATTAAAACCACAGAGCAGGTCTCTAGCAGAATGGGTGGATGTTGTCAAAACTTGATTTTCAAGACCAAGTTTAAAAGCTGATCCAGTCCATGGTAGACAGATGCCTCAGGAAAAAAATGATTTGGCAAAATAGCTTCCAACATCCTTCCATCTCCAAACACACAAGTTCAACAACCCACACTGTTCCCTGATTCTTCCTCCAAATAGGAAGAAACACTTCTGGTAAGACATCTGTTTTAGCTCCCAAATGCCCTCAAAACACATTGCGCAGCCTAGGACCTGCCTGCTGGGAGGAGGTCAGAGTAGGAGGGAGCATGCTTGGGGCTACTCTGTGCCCAAAGGCACCTGGCTTTTGAAGTTTGGAAAGCTTCACCCATGGCACATTGATTTTCATATACTTTGATCCTTCAAAAGATATGGAAAGGATAAATTTCCCTCCTCAAAGAAAGAGGAGAGGGAAGGAGTTAGAGATGTACACATTTTCCTGTCACCACAAAAATCCTCTCATGATCAGTGCAGCCTGCAGCAAAGTCCTGTGTGCCTGCAGCTGAAAGAGAAAACTCTCAGCTTTCTTTATGATAATAACAGTACTAGCGGAAGTGTGCTTGCATTGTGTTATGTCTTGCTAGATGAATGAAAAGGTCCTGCTTTAAAATGCCGAATGACAGTGCCTGTTCAAAGCAAGCATGGTTTTTCTTCTATTTTTGTTATCTTCTATCTCAGAGAAGCCCAATTTGGCTTCTGTCTTTACTGGCTGGACTATGGTGGTACTGTCAGAACACACATTTAACTAAAGGCAAAAATCACCAATGCAAATTGCTGGCATTTAAGTAGTTCTAAATGAAAGACTTCTCCCACGGGATTGTATGTTAGAAGCTTAATATGACTTAAATGAAACTCGCTAAAAATAGAGACCATAAAGACCCTTTGCTCCTGGAGTGCTCATCAATGTCTGTCTAGTAGTTGAGATTTAAGATTCTCAGCAGCCATTTCTAGACATTACTTTCATTTCTTCAAATCAGACACTCTTCTGCAGTCATATCAAGCTTCTTCTGGCCTCCTATTCACCATGAATTTATTGCCTCACTGGCTCTTCTTGATCTATCTCCTAGCCTTTATCATTGTGATTCTCAGTTCAGTTCAGTTGCTCAGTCGTGTCCGACTCTTTGCAACCCCATGAATTGCAGCACGCCAGGCCTCCCTGTCCATCACCGTCTCCCAGAGTTCACTCAGACTCACGTCCATCGACTCAATGAGGCCATCCAGCCATCTCATCCTCGGTCGTCCCCTTCTTCTCCTGCCCCCAATCCCTCCCAGCATCAAAGTCTTTTCCAATGAGTCAACTCTTCACATGAGGTGGCCAAAGTACTGGAGTTTCAGCTTTAGCATCTTTCCTTCCAAAGAAATCCCAGGGTTGATTCTAACCGGCATCAATCAAGAATCGGCTCCTGGCTCCTTGTGAACTTGAGACTTTAGACCACTTGATTTTCCCTTCCCTGACTTCTATTGTACTCTCTTTGCATGTAATTAATTGACCTTTCAAACTATCCTGCTCCCTAGTTATCAGCACTATACCAGCAATTGTTTCCTTTAGAGTGTACTGTATTATACAAGCAATTGTTTCCTCAACTATATGTAAACAAATATGTCAATAATTTAAAAAACATTGTATATTGTGTAAAAAAAAATTTTAATGGATAGAGGAAGACAGATGGGAGTGAAATTTTTGATGGGTGATCAGGGAAAACATTGAAAGTACATTTGAAATGAACTAAGTGAGCCAGATGTACAAAGGAATGAGGAGAAGAAATGTGAAGATGATGTCAACGGCAAGTCAGAAAGATCTGAGAGGAAACAAGCAAGTGATCCAGAGAGGAACAACAACAACAACAAAAAACTGGTGCGTGATGGAGAAATTCATCATGATGAATTCAGAAAGAAAGACCATGGGAGATTATGAGGATTCATGCTGGCTGGATAAGGAGTTTGAGCTCCATTTTAGGAGCCATGAAAAAACCTCTAGAGGACTTTAGCTAAGGAAGTGATTTAAGTTGGTTTATGTTTATAAAAGATCTCTCAGTCCACTAGGTGAAGAACAGACTGTCAGTCTAGAAGCTAACCAGTTGGGATTCCAGATGAAAGGAGAGAGAGGCTTGCCCCAGGGTGGTAGGCTTGAAGATAATAAATGTTCCAACTGGGGACACATTCTGAAGACAGGGTTGGCAAGATCTGGTGATAGAGTGAATATAAGTTATGAGGGAAAGAGAGCAATTGAGGATAATTGCTGGATTTTTTGGCCCAGGTTAGAACTGGATGTCATATGGCCCTCATGGACCAACATGGACCATGTTTCCATTACATCTTAATCAGTCAACATTGCAGTCTACCCACTACTGAATACCTATTGTATGTTATGTATTTTTTAACCATTATTCATAATCACTACATAAACTTACAAGGTAGGTATTGTGATCAGCAATTAACAGATGAGGAAGATGAGCCTCAAGAGATTCATTTTCCCAAAATCGTACAGCTAAGGCAGTTTCAAACAACGCCCAGTATAGCTCTAAAATCTACCCTGTCTCCATTCAGTCGCTTGGCTATTGTGTGCTGGATGCACGTTAGCACTGAAGTCCCTCCTTCCACTGCGTAGGCATAGAAAAGAGACTACGCTGGACGGCGAAAGTGAACTTCACTACTTCCTGGAGAGGATGATTACTTAAGATTTTTTTAAACATGTTTTGGAAAGTCTTTTTTCGCTTGATTGATTATTGCTTTTTAAAATTATATTTTCTATAAGGCGAGTTGAAAACTATAAAACCATGTCTGAAGACAGCCAGATTTAAATGCCAGCCCTACCCCTTAAGAGCTGTATATCCTTCAACTAGATTCTAAAGGCTGCTAAGAATGTTAATTTCCTTATCTATAAAGTGGGTATAATAATATTTATCTTTAAGTGGCATAAGGATTAAATGGGAAATGTTGGAAGCATGTAACACAGTCTCTGACAAATAGCAAACCCTCAATAAATAAATGATATATATATATTAGTGGTAGCTTTCAAAAGTGGGTACCAGGACACAAGCAATTGTCCAAGTCAGTATTTTATTATCTGTAATTTATTTTTACCTCACTAGATGAGGCAACTCTGACAAAAGAGAAAGTGACTTGCTTAATGCTAAGGTAAATTAAAGCCAGGACAAGAATTCTCTTTTCCAAAAATTCCCTGAACACATCCAATAAATCACCCAGTGTCTTGGATATCATGTATTTTTAAAACTGCCATCCAACTAATTGCTCTTGGGTTCCGTAGCCATTCAAACCATAGCTGCTACAGACTGCTGCTGCTGCTGCTAAGTCGCTTCAGTCGTGTCTGACTCTCTGCAGCCTCAAAGACAACAGTCCACCGGGCTCCCCCGTCCCTGGGATTCTCCAGGCAAGAACACTGGAGTGGGTTGCCATTTAGCCATTCAAATAAATAAACCACAAAGTCATGTAATCATTCTCAGAAACATTCCTCCATCAAGTTTCAAAATAAACACTGATGAGAAAAATCTATTGCTGCAGGAAAAGTGTCAATGTGGCCATAGAGACATTTTCATTTGGAAGACCTACAATTAGTTAATCTGTGTGTTTTAAAGGAAATATATTTTCTAGTCTATTTTATCAAGTCATGAGACATAAAGAATTCTAAAGTCTGCAACACAGAGATCACTTTACTCTAAGGCTAAATGAATTTCCTTGAGAAAATTTCTAGGCTAGGAAGCAGTTCAGATAGCTGGCTGATTGTCAAAATCACCTTAAGAGTTTAGTAAAAATTATAGATGTCTTCAAACCCATATTCTCAGAGATTCTGATTCAGTTCAGTTCCGTTCAGTTCAGTCGCTCAGTCGTGTCTGACTCTTTGCGACCCCATGAATTGCAGCACGCCAGGCCTCCCTGTCCATCACCAATTCCCAGAGTTCACTCAGACTCACGTCCATCAAGTCCATGATGCCATACAGCCATTTCATCCTCGGTCATCCCCTTCTCCTCCTGCCCCCAATCCCTCCCAGCATCAGAGTCTTTTCCAATGAGTCAACTCTTCGCATGAGGTGGCCAAAGTACTGGAGCTTCAGCTTTAGCATCATTCCTTCCAAAGAACACCCAGGACTGATCTCCTTTAGAATGGACTGGTTGAATCTGCTTGCAGTCCATGGGACTCTGAAGAGTCTTCTCCAACACCACAGTTCAAAAGCATCAATTCTTTGGTGCTCAGCCTTTTACACAGTCCAACTCTCACATCCATACATGACCACAGGAAAAACCATAGCCTTGACTCAGTAGATCTGCAGCAAAGTCTAGGAATAAACATTTTTTAAAGCTGACTATTAGCAATCAGGGAAATGCAAATCAAAGTCACAAAGAAATACCACATCATAACTGTTAGGATTACTAAAATCAAAAAGGCAGGTGTTGGTGAGGATATGGAGAAACTGGAAACCTCACACACTGCTTATGGGAAGGTACAATTGTACAGGAGCTTGGAAAAACGGGCTTACAGTTCCTCAAAAGTTTAAACAGAGTTACGTGACCCGGTAATTCTCTCCTAGGTACATACACAAGAAAAGTGAAAAAATATGCCCAGACAACAACCAGTATATGAATATTCGTAGCAGTATTATTCATGATAGCCTCAAAGTGGAAACAACCCAAATGTCCATCAAACAACAAACTGATTAATAAAATGTGGTCAGTCCATACAGTGGAATATCATTTGCTCATATAATGTAAAGAAGCACTGACGCACGCTGCCACATGGATGAGGCTTGAAAACATTGTGCGAAGTTACAGTGACGCCAGTCACAAAAGACCATGTATTGTATGATTCTATTTATACAAAATGGCCAGAATAGGAAAATATGTATAGAGAGAAAGTAGGTTAATGGCTGCCTAAAATATGAGAGAAGGAAGCTGGTGGAGGAAATAAGGGAATGCACGTTTAATAGGTGCAAAGTCTGGGGGGAAGGTGATTATAATATTCTAAAATTGCTTGTGGTGATGGTTGCATAACTCTGAATGTACAACTGTGCAATTTAAATGAGTGAATTTACGGTATATGAATTAAACCTCAATAGAATTCTTATATTTAAAAGGAAAGAGAGAAAGGAAAAGTTGTCCTAGTGATTCTGATGTGTGGATAGGTTTAAGAGCCTGGCTACTCAGAATGTGGTCCATGGACCAGCACTATAAGCATCATGTGACAGCTTGTTAGAAATGCGGCATCTCAGTGTGGAGGTAGAACTTGTGATTCTGCATTTTAACAAGAACCCTGGGTGAATGAACTGCACACGAGAGTTTGAGAAGTGCTACTCAGGGAGTATTTAGAACCTTCTCAGATCCTGTCTTATCAATTTCAAATAGTCAGACCAAAGGTTCTGATTTTCTTAATGTCTAAACTGGGTGAACATGCTAACAGCAACTGTTTATTCAGTTGTGGGGGAAATTCACCAAAATGATACATAGGGAAAGCCCCAAAGAGAAAAACTTTACAAATAAGTCTCCTTAATATGTCACAGGAGTCTTAAGTATTAATAGTGTTGCTGGAGTCTCACTGGGGAACATAAAGTGTTTCCCATTTCAGTGAAGGGGAAAAAAAATTATTTTTACCTGATAGTCAGTTGGAGATGAGGTAGAGAGGTTTAGATTAGTTTGGACTGGAAGAAAGGTAAATGCTTACATCATCTGTAATGTAACCTAAGTCTCTCTCATTATTTTATATTTGCCTTTAGTTATCTTGAAAAGTTTGTGACCTTTTCACCATGACACAAAAGAACTATGACTTTTCTTCCACGGTCTATGTCTGTCATTTCACATGGTTTATCATATCACCAACAGTTAGGGAGACTTTTTATGTTTTATTCAATATTTTTCCAGCTTTACTGAGGGTATCACGTGACGCGAAATAAGCCAGACATAGAAAGACAAATACTGCATGGTCTCACTTATATATGGAATCTAAAAAAGTCAAACTCACAGCACTAGAGAGCAGGGTGCCTTTTTTACCAATATAACTCTGCATCACTGAGACATTATGTTGAACCCCAGGGGCAATGTGTTCAAGTAGACAGGCGCAGCATGTTCTCTTGACATTCCAATTAACACTGCAGGGTCAACCTACCTCAAATGCAGGCTATCACACACCTACATGAAATTGTAAAAGCTATAAAACATCATAATAAGGGGCCATTTTCATGTTCTTACTCTGTTCAGAGTGGTTTTATTATACAGTTATTAGATGAATAGTTGACAAACCAACTTAGTTGGAATCTCATGAATACTCTTTAATAGCTGTATGATTTTCTGCAAGATATTTAAGCATTTTAAGCCTTGGCATCCTCTTCTCTAAACTGAAATAATAGAGTCATAAAATTGTTTTAAGGAAAAGATGGCATAATGCACGTAAAGTATTTAATACACTTCTGAGAACATAGTAAGCTCTCAATAATCATAGCTATCATTATTATTATCATTGACATCAGATTCTAAAATAGGGATGTCGGCAATGTTTGACAGCATATTTGCTTTTAAACCATTTTATAATCTGATTACAATTTAGTTTAAAAAGATGAAATGTTTTTAGACTGAAACTGACAATCTTTGGCTGCTTTTATCTTCCAGTAACCACATTTTGAGAAGCACTGATATAGATATTCAGAAAAAGACTCTGGGGTTTAGAGGTGGTGGGAGGTGGTGATCAAGAACCCATTAGTGCAGGAGAGCACAAGATTTAAAGTTTTACCTCCTCAGAAAACCTCCAAATCTCCCCACCATGCCTCCCATACTGCATTCCTGTAGCCAATTGGGAAAACTAGTTTATTTTTAATTAACAAAATGTATTGTTTGCATACTAATGGTTCCAGCTGCATCAAATCAATCAGTATTGGGAACTGCTATTCCAGGTCCTTAAAAAATAATTTGCAATAAACTCTTAGGAGCTAAAGTTGAAGACTTAATGGTGCATCAGAATTACCTAGGAGATCTAGGACCCACTCTAGACATACTGACACAGAATGTCTAGGGGTGAGGGCAAAGCAACGGACTTTTTAACTGGTTCTTCTGGTAATGGACACTCCAAAGTTTGAAAGATATTGTTAGTCTTAGACCATCCCATAATCCACTCAACTTTTTTCTCATATGCACAGGAACTTGTCTTTGTACCAAGGGAAAGCTCGGAGACAGTAAGATAGAATGAAATAGATATGAACTTTGGATTCAGTTTAATTTGAGTTCATGTTCTACTTCTGCCCATACACAGCTGAATGATTTTGGATGCTTTATGTAGGCTCCTGGGTCACAGCTTATCCATCTATCAAATAGGGTAAGCCATGCTCGTTCTTTAACTATTTGAGAATTAGCATTAACATACAGACATGTGTTTTACAAAATAATTGATATTTATTAGAAATAAAAGACAAAGACATTATCTGCAATACTTCTGGAAACTGCATCTATAATCATAACTCTTAAGACAGTCCCAATAAATAACAATTAAATTCCTGACTTTAATGGGAATTCCCTGGTGAACCAGTGGTGAGAACTCCAGTCTTCCACTGAAGGGAGCATAGGTTTAACCCCAGCTTGGGGAACTAAGATCCTGCAAGCTGCATAGGCAGCCAAAGAGATCAATAAATTCCTGTCTGTATTTACAAAGTTTTAGAGACATTAAATATTCCAGCTATCTAGCGATGCCTACCATATTGGAGGCACTGCTATAAATTTATCATGATGAAATCACAACTGATAGCATAAGTGGTAAGATCACAACATTTGGAGCCACATTGTCTGAGTTCAAATCTTGGTTTTGCTACTTAGTCTCTCTGTGACTCAGTTTCCTCATTTATAGCATGGTAATAATGCAAACTACAATCACAGAGGTGCCAGATGTATTAAATAAGTTATTTTATGTAACACAATAATAAAGTGGTACCTGGCACTACTAGAGCTTGCTTTATTTTTCTTATTCTTATTAACATTATTATTAAGTATGTAATTATTGAAAGGGGCTTCCCTGGGTCAGGAAGATTCCCTGGGGAAGGAAATGGCAACCCACTCCAGTATTCATGCCTGGAAAATCCCATGGACCAAAGAGCCTGGTGGGCTACAGTCCATGAGGTTGCAAAGAGTCGGACACGACTGAGCGACTTCACATCACTTCACTTCACTTCCCAGGTGCCTCAGTGATAAAGAATCCACATGCAATGCAGGTGACATGGATTCGATCCCTGGGTTGGGAAGATCCCCTGGAGAAGGAAATGGCACCCCACTCCAGTATTCTTGCCTGGAAAATCCCATGGACAGTGGAGCCTGGTGGGCTGCAGTCTGTAGGATCACAAAAGAGTCAGACATGACTTAGCAACTAAACAACAAAGTATTGAAGGGATATTAATAAGAGCTTGGTGTTGAGAAACAGGAAACTTTTTAGGGAAAAGTGAATTTTGAGAAATATAAATCAACTATGTATTATCATATACTAGAAATGTTTCCAAGTTATTACAATGACTTATGGGGAAAGTGATTAGGAAATGAAACCCTCTCGTAAGTCTGCTTTATATAGATGACCACCACTGGTAATTTGTGCCTCAAGTCTGCATTTTAAAATAAAATAATAGGGATCAGGGCTCAACAGAGACACTCTCTCTCAGACAGCTAACCACAATATTTTTTACTATCTATCTGGCTATGAGCTGAGTCCATGTGACATATGGATGAATATTCACAAGTTACCTTGATATCCAGATTTCTCCAAGCACAGCAGAGTCCTGGTCTAATATTACTCATCACAGCATGATTTGGGAAATACTACAAGGACCCCCAAATGTTGGGGCCTATCTGAGCTCTCCTTGATTACATAAGAAAACATGCAGGAAATGTCCAACAAAGGTCTGTCTAGTCAAAGCTATGATTTTTTCCAGTAGTCATGTATGGATGTGAGAGTTGGACTATAAAGAGGGCTGAGTGTGGAAGAATTGATGCTTTTGAACTGTGATGTTGGAGAAGACTCTTGAGAGTCCCTTGGACTGCAAGGAGATCCAACCAGTCCATCCTAAAGAAAATCAGTCCTGAAAATTGATTGGAAAGACTGATGCTGGCTTAAACTCCAGTACTTTGGCCACTTGATGCAAAGAACTGACTCATTGGAAAAGACCCTGAAGCTGGAAAAGATTGAAGGCGAGAGGAGAAGGGGATGACAGAGGATGAGATGGCTGGATGGCATCACCAACCTGATGGACATGAGTTTGAGTAAGTTCCGGGAGTTGGTGATGGACAAGAAAGCTTGGCGTGCTGCAGTCCATGGAGTCTCAGAGTCGGACATGACTGAGTGACTGAACAGAGCTGTACCCAGCACATGAAAGAATATTCAGTCAAAGTTAACAGATAATGATGAAAACCATACAACAGAGAATAGTCTTACCTGTGTTAAGAACCAGGCAACAGGTAAATAAATGAAGCCCAGCGTGCAAAAAAAGAGTGAGAGGGGCATACAAAGGGGCTTCTTGAGTGGTCACTGACTTTTCCAGATTTGACTAGAGCGCCCTCTTCAGGGAAGATGGGTTGTGGCGGAATCTCAGATTTTGCTCTATTAATGCCTTTTACCCCGAGGTTCCCAGGTGGCTCAGTGGTAAAGAATCCAACTGCCAAGCAGGATACCCAGGTTGATCACTGAATCAGAAACATCCTCTAGAGAAAGAAATGGCAACCCACTCCAGTATTCTTGTCTGGGAAATCCCATGCACAGAGGAGCCTGGCGGGCTACAGTGTGTGGGGTCACAAAGAATCGGACATGACTGAGCGCACGCACATGCGTTTTATTCAGGAGCTACGCAAGACTCAGGGAACATGAACTCAGAATCTGAGCAAATGAATGGTTTTAGGGGACTCAGTGACTCGTGGGCTTCTTTTTGCTCCCCAGCTGAAAACAGGAGTCCTGCTGAACCCGCTTGTTTTCTGACTCTGTCATTGGCTCCATGCAAGCTTGAGCAATTTGACCTCTAGAAATATCCATCTCCCTGTCACTAAAATGAGAAGAATCACAGCAGCTACCTCAAAGGATGTTCATTCACTCAACACATATTTCTGAGTGCTTACTGTGTGCTGGGTGATGTGTGAGATCCTAGATATACAGAAGTGGTAAAACAGACAAACTCTCTCCCCTTGTGGAGCCCATCATGGAATTTATGCCCGAGCTGAGGGGACAATGACAGAGCAGCTTACACGGAAGTCTGGACTTGTTGGAGAACCCCCTTCTTTTTCTGGGCCCCACTCAATGCCAGCAGTTTTCTTGGATGTCACAACACACTCAAATGATGTATATATTACCTCCATTAATCCAAAGAGATCCACAATAAGTCACTTTTTTAATTACGGGAATGCAGACTTTAAGCTTAGGAGGAATAAACTGGACATGGCCCAGACCACTGCATGCCTAGAAATTTCAGTGAAATGGAAGGCCCTGGATTTTTGTGGGATTCATTTCCCACCTCCTAGAAGACAAGTGTATTACCAAATTTCTAGAATAGTTTCTACTTCCTCCTTTCCAAGTCCTGTCAGCTTTAATACCATCCATATAACGAACCCGGGTGAGATCTTATAGAAGAGATTCAGACTGCACTGGGACGATGGGGTGAGTATTGAATGATACATGTGCAAACGCTCCTTAACACAGGTCTGCTGCTGCACTGCTGCTAAGTCGCTTCAGTCATGTCTGACTCTGTGCGACCCCACAGACGGCAGCTCACTGGGCTCTGTCATCCCTGGGATTCTCCAAGCAAGAACACTGGAGTGGGTTGCCATTTCCTTCTCCAATGCATGAAAGTGAAGAGTGAAAGTGAAGTCGCTCAGTCGAGTTCGACTGTTAGCGATCCCCTGGACTGCAGCCTAGCAGGCTCCTCCGTCCATGGGAGTTTCCAGGCAAGAGTACTGGACCGGGGTGCCATTGCCTTCCCTTGATAAATGATAGCTACTGTTACTCTGCTCAGAATCGATCCTATATGTCAGAATGCTCAGGCGCCAATGGCAGCCACCCAGGAAAGCTGCTCACAGAACAGGCTTCTTTTCTACAGACTGCTCTGGTTTGTCTTCTCCTTAGTTACCATCAAATTGTTTTTCACAAAGATGTGAATGAACGCTGCACCTCGATAAATATTTCTTAAATTAAAGCACCACTTAATTGCATCTCAGCAATGCTCCCTTGTGACCGCCCCATTAGGCTTAATGAATAATTTATCAGCTTCCCGGGGTGAGTTCCTGATCTTAAGAACAAGGAGAAATAATTCTTCAGTGTTTGCTTTCTCCTCCACTCTCAATTTTTCCTCTTCGCAAATGACGGTGCACAGCTGCCTAGCAAGGTAAGAAATGCCACAGCGAGCTGGCAGTGGAAGGCTAGGCCTGAGCCTGGACCCATCTCCCAAACGCACCTAGTGCTGGCACAGGAGGGCTCTCTGGGGGGCCTCTGTCCTTCCCAGACCCTTGAACAGCAGCTGCCTCCCAGGAGTTGTGGTTTAACCCTCATCAGGCAGAGGGCAAAGGAGACCTCCCGCAATTGCAACAGGTGAACTGCGGATGTCAGGGACTTTGCTCAACAGACCAAACTGAAGGCAAAGGGTTTGGGATGCGCAGGCTGGCTGCAACTGCCCAGCGCCAGTGGCAGTCAGAAACCTCTTTTCTCTCAGTGAATCTGCTAGGAATGGAGAGCTGGGAATGATGAGTGAACGTTCTTTTTATCTTTCTGCCATCTTTTCTCTATCCTGGGCATCACCTGTTTGGCAGCAAGGCAAATTGGACCTATATGCGTTTGATTCCTCTCCCCCCCTTTTTTTCACAGCTTCCCTTAAAGGCCAAGAAATTCCTTCTGTGACTTCCTCCCAGAAAGGACATCATCAGACCTCAAGTGTACCCCAGACCAGACCCTGCCAACTCCTTCATCTAAAAATCATAATGGCTATCATTTACACAGCATCAGCCCTATGTCTACAAGGATTATTTCCTCTAATACCTGTGAGGTCTATACTGTGATTATCGCTGTTTTATAGATGAGAATACTGAGGCCTGCAGAAGTGAGCCAACTTGCCTAAGGCCACATAGTTAGAAAGCAGTAAGACTGGGTTGAAAACTCAGGTAATCTGATTCCAGAACCAGAATTCTCCAATTTCCATATCCTCCCCACCACATCCCACCCCATCTTGACTTGTATGTTCTCTATTCGATTTTTTTTCTTTTCCTTTTAAATTTCAACCACCATTTGTGATTTGATCTACATGAATGACAAATCCTATGTCATTATTTGCTCTGTTTGGTGATAAGAATAGTGAATGTATGGGAATCCGTAAGCTTAGTTCTTTTATCCTTTTAAGTTTTCCTTGCTTTTTGAAATTTTCTTGGAGTTGTTTGAAATATAGGGCTTCCCAGGTGATGTTAGTGGTAGAGAACCTGCCTGCCAGTGCAGGAGATGTAGGAAGATCCCTTGCAGGAGGGCGTGGCAACCCACTCCAGTATTCTTGTCTGGGAAATCCCACGAGCAGAGGAGCCTGGTGGGCTAGAGTCCACAGGGCTGCACAGAGTCGGACACGACTGAAGCGACTTAGTACTCACTCATTTGAAATATAAGTGGATAAAAGCCAATATGATCTAGATTGCCAAGAAACTTGGTAAAATCATATTCAGGAGCTGGTTCCAGGTGATAGACTGGAAAACTCTGGACTTGAAGTCAGATCCTTGGGATTAGTGCTGCCTCTGCTCAGTTGAGTGACCCCCAGGTATGTCCCTTAACTCTCCTGAGCTTAGTTTCCTTATCAGGATCATGGGGGAAAGGTGTCATAGCCTAAGAGCATTGTTTTGAAGATTGCAAAAGATACCTGCAGGTGCTCTTTGCTCTCTGCGTAGCCCTTCCTTCTGTTATCTTTTATCAATGCTGTGTCACCAAGGGAAGGAAGAGGAGGTGGCAGTATGAGGGCTGAGGGAACTGAGATAAAGCTGCCGAAGGAAAGCAGAATAACTTTTCTTGCTCCTCCTGGGCCCCTCCTCAGAGGAACTGTCTCTTCCCAGGACCAGCTGGAAGGTCCCAGCTTTAGGGGAGGGTCACATCCTGGTTACCACAGTTTCAAAAGTCAGCTCTAAATCATAACTGACCTCCATCCTTTCCTTGACAAAAGTGAAAGAAAGAAAGTGAAGTCACTTAGTCATGTCTGACTCTTTGCGACCCCGTGGACTATAGCCTACCAGGCTCCTCCGTCCAAGGGATTTTTCCAGACAAGAGCACTGGAGTGAGCTGCTACTTCCTTCTCCAGGGGATCTTCCCAACCCAGGGATCAAACCCACGTCCCCCTCATTGCAGGCAGATGCTTTACCACCTGAGCCCAAAAGGCAGCCTCCAAACAAACAACAGAAATTTCCCCTTGTCGGTTCATCGGTAGACGACAAGAAATGTGCTCCGTGACAGAGCAGAAAAGCCACATCAGGGCGTCCCTGTCCACTCCCCCTAGCACTCCATTTCCTTTGGTTCTTAGAAATGGAGACACACAATGACATCAGGCCTTCATGGGTTAGTTTGTGTTGTAGGTTAGTTGCGAAAAGGAAACAAACACACGCGCGTGCGCACACACACACACCCCAGACAGACCTTCTGGAAATGATTATCGCCAAAGAGGATGGATGATTTTCTTCTCAGTTTGTCTCTAGGGAACAATTTAACCTTTGTTTCTTCATTGTGTTCCTTATTCTCTGCAGAAGAATCATTACACTGTCGTAAAAAAAAAATCGATTCTGAACAGCCAGCCGTCTTCCCACCACATCCATCCCACGGGCGTGAACAGCTTGTGTCGCAGGCCCTCAGATGCAGCTGTCTGCTTGTCGCCATCACTCTTCTTCCCCTCTCCGTTTCCTCTTTCTCACCATTGCCAAACTCCCCCATGTTATGAGTACACTGTTTTCAGGTCTGTCTCGATTAAGAGCTTTCAAGACAGCGGCACCCTCCATCCACACCTACCCTAGGACTTTGTCAGCTCCTTTCTTTGGGGGACACAGATATCTGCTTAAGTGGAGGAAAGAAGAGAAAGGAGCCAGACAATCTGTGAGATAAACCCAAACTGGAGCAGGACAGGGCCGGGTAGGGGTGTGGGAGCGAAAGCCTAAGGCCACCTGTTTGCAAGAGATTAGTGAGGTTTAAACAAAAACATCCCAAGTCTCCATTCAATCTCTAGAAAAAAATGGTGCATTTTCTAATTTCTTACTCCCACGCTTTACCCGGAGAAGGGAGAAAAAAAGGGAGAGAAACTTGAGCGCAGACAGGAGAAGGCTGTCTCAGAGAAGGATGGGAGACTTGACTGAGTCTCACAGGGTGGTCCACACTCTGACACGGAAGTGGGAGATGAAGCAGCTTCTGCAGGAGCCTGCCTCCGCCAGACACTGCCAATGGTTCAGAACTAGACACTTCATTTCATGCGGGCGGGGGATGCCCAGGCTGCCAGAAATAGGACGTTATCTGCTCTCTGGGGATAGTAACCATAGCACAGTGATGGTTATTTCCAGAGTTAAAAGGCAAAACGGATAAGTTGACGAAAAAGACTTTATAAATTGGTAAATGCAGTTTATAGAAATTAAATAATACATCTTATATAAATATATTTTTGAGAACTAAATGATTTCATTAGAAAATAATCAAATTAAGACTGTCCTAGGAAAAGCTTGAGCATATATATACTGTACCCATACTTGTGGCCACTGCCGCTCCCTGTAGGCAGATGCCTGTCTGCACACACACACACACACTGCTTAGACACACACAGACTTGTTATGTAATTTGAAACCACTTTCTCTGATCACCAATGCTTTTCCATCATGTTCTCCTGGAAAACAAAATACTCTAATTTCTAAGAAAGTCCTTATGAATGAACTTGTAATGCCTGGCTGATGGGAAGGTGACTTTACTTGGTGGTGTTCATGCTGACATTTAGACAGATGGTCTTGGCCTTCAAATCTCACTGTGTGGACCATGACGTTGGCAGTCATTGTTGGCTCAAGTCTAAACTGATAAACTGTTTGACGGCAGTTTGGTGAAACTGTTAACTGCCCATTCCTTTGACCCAGAAATTCCACTTTTAGAATGTTTGAGGACTTTTGCAATAGTACTGTTTCTAGAGTGAAAATCAAAAACAGCCCAAGTGTTCATTAGTAGGAGATTGGCTAAGTAATTTGTTATTCCTGTAAAAAAAAATCTGTTATAGATCCACATGTATTTACATGTAAAGATGTTCACGATACATAGTTTAAGGGGAAATAAGGGTTGCTGAAAATTCATACATGATCAAAATTTGTTTTCTGTAAATATGTTTTATGTTTCTACATATGTATGAACATACATACATCTTGGGTATGCTCAGGAAAAAAAATCTACAACAAAATATTAAGAAGGTTATATTTGAATAGTTTGTTTACTCTGAATACTCTTTTTTATCCAAACATGTATCAGCATTTCCTGATTATGTTTTGCAATGAGAAAATATTATTCTATATCCAGAAAACATAAAACTCTTTTAACCAAATTACACTGGGATTGACCAACTCCTTACCTACCCTGTGCCTAGCCAGTCCTGTTCCCAAGTGTTGGGTTGGTCAAAAACAGCCTACAGAAAAAGCAGAATGAACTTTTTAGCCAACCCAATACACGACACTTAGCACATGACGTTGGCAAAGATGGCCATTCCACCTTCCAGTGCCAACTGAGAACGGTGGAGAGGGGATTCACACCGGGGCTGCAGTCACACTGGCCTCAAAGATCTGTTTTAAATTGCACTCTTTGGCATAACAGCAATACTGAATACCAAGCACCAAGATGGTGACCTGGTAATTTAATAAGTCCACAAATTCATCTATGACTGATTTGTAATAGTTGGCTTGGTTTTTCAACTCAAGAGTTTGGGAAACAGGAAAGGTAATTCCCTTTGAGAATTAACCTGGAATCACTTGTTCTAATATTAGGTGTGCCTGTACCCAGCTGCATGCCTCAGCAGCATGATAAGGTACTGGAGTGGGCAGCCGTTCCCTTCTGCAGAGGATCTTCCCAACCCAGAGATCGAACTGGGGTCTCCTGCATTGCGGACGGATTCTTTACCAGCTGAGCTACCCGGGAAGCCCAGGTATATTTGTGGATGTGTTGTTAACTGTCAGCAGTTCCTGTTGTGTACCAGGCAACAGTTGGAGAATTTCACGCTCTTATGTGGATGATGATTCAACAAAACTAAGCTGTCAATTCTTGTTTTTTAATTGAAAGATAGTTTATATACAATATTGTGTTAGTTTGAAGTGTACAGCATAGTGATTTAGTTGTGTTTTTTTTCTGATTACACTTCAATACAGGTTACTACAAATTTTGGAATATAATTCCCTGTGCTATAGAGTAAATTCTTGTTGCTTCAAAGCAGTCCAGTCAATCCTTCACTTTTATTTATTTATTTTCTTATATTTTATTTTGTATTTTTTTTTAATTTTTATTTTTACTTTATTTTACTTTACAATACTGTATTGGTTTTGCCATACCTTGACATGACTCCGCCACGGGTGTACATGAGTTCCCAATCCTGAACCCCGCTCCCACCTCCCACCCCATATCATCTCTCTGGATCATCCTTGTGCAAGTTGACACTCATAACAGAGACAATAGTGTAGAAACAAACAAAATGAGTAGCTGAAGGACTCTTGGCATATTATTTTTAGCTCTTAACAAAAAGATGTGCATGAATTATTCTAGTTATAAGAGGAAATCATTCATCCCAACCTCTACCTCATTTCACTGAGAGGTAAAATGCTACAAAGTAGGAACGTGTGTGAGAAGACTTAAAGAAAAAGTATGATGTTCTTGTGCTGTTCAGTGGCTCTGAGAAAAGGCTGTATATAAGAAAAGGCTTCCCTTCTCTCAACCTAAGTCAGGGCAGGGAGAGAACAGGATAAAAACCCTAGGTCCTTGCTTTCCAGGTGAGGGGCAGCCCCTACTGCAACATGAGTACAGCAGACCATCCACGGCTGTGAGGGACTCTCGGAGAAGGGCCCACAGCAGCTTCCCAGAGGCTCCAGACACACGGCGAGCATCCAAGAGCAAGATGAATGTGGCAAGAGCTGCAAAGAGCACGGGAAACCCCTCAGTGGGGACTGAGGGTGTGTGATAGCTGCTCCTTGGTGCTTTGAGGTTACATGTGACTCCAACATGTAAGTGCAAATCGAGAAGAAAATGAGGAGAAAAGTAGCATTTACTAAGTTTACTGAACAACAGACGGTTCCAAATAGGAAAAGGAGTAGGTCAAGGCTGTATATTGTCTCCCTGCGTATTTAACTTCTATGCAGAGTACATCATGAGAAACGCTGGACTGGAAGGAACACAAGCTGGAATCAAGATTGCCAGGAGAAATATCAATAACCTCAGATATGCAGATGACACCACCCTTATGGCAGAAAGTGAGGAGGAGCTAAAAAGCCTCTTGTTGAAAGTGAAAGAGGAGAGTGGAAAAGTTGGCTTGAAGCTCAACATTCAGAAAACGAAGATCATGGCATCTGGCCCCATCACTTCATGGGAAATAGATGGGGAAACAGTAGAAACAGTGTCAGACTTTATTTTTTTGGGCTCCAAAATCACTGCAGATGGTGACTGCAGCCATGAAATTAAAAGACGCTTACTCCTTGGAAGAAAAGTTATGACCAACCTAGATAATATATTCAAAAGCAGAGACATTAATTTGCCGACTAAGGTCCGTCTAGTCAAGGCTATGGTTTGTCCTGTGATCATGTATGGATGTGAGAGTTGGACTGTGAAGAAGGCTGAGCGCTGAAGAATTGATGCTTTTGACTGTGGTGTTGAAGAAGACTCTTGAGAGTCCCTTGGACTGCAAGGAGATCCAACCAGTCCGTTCTGAAGGAGATCAACCCTGGGATTTCTTTGGAAGGAATGATGCTAAAACTGAAGCTCCTGTACTTTGGCCACCTCATGCGAAGAGTTGACTCATTGGAAAAGACCCTGATGCTGGGAGGGATTGGGGGCAGGAGGAGAAGGGGACGACTGAGGATGGGATGGCTGGATGGCATCACGGACTCAATGGACGTGAGTCTGAGTGAACTCCGGGAGTTGGTGATGGACAGGGAGGCCTGGCGTACTGCGATTCATGGGGTCGCAAAGAGTCGGACACGACTGCGCAACTGAACTGAACTGAAGCTTAAGGTGCCACCACTTGGGAGAGTTTTTTAGAAATAAGTTCTATTGTTTTTGTTCTTGCTGTTTAGTCGCTAAGTCATGTCCGACTCTTTGCGATCCCATGGACTGTAGCCCACCAGGCTCCTTTTTCCATGGAATTCTCCAGGCAAGACTACTGCAATGGGTTGCCATTTCCTTCTCCAGGGGATCCTCCTGATCCAAGGATTGAACCCACGTGTCCTGCGTTGGCAGGCAGATTCTTTATCATACACCACCAGGGAAGCCCAAGTTTTATTGTTGGAAACTGGGTAAAAAATTAATATACAACCTAGATTTTCCCTGAGTATGTTACCTAACCCATATCATATTGGCCAAAGAGCCCAAGTGAGGGATTCTTCTCCACTCAAGAACTCCTTGACATCAGCCTGGGCCATCTCACAGTCAGTCTCTCTTGATAATCTTGCTGACCAAGCCCTCTAGACTATGCTGTTGTCCTGCCTGGCTACATACTTATCAGGTTAACTTCTTTGTTGAAATAGGCCTGACACTGGCCACTCTATTTTTCTGGACCCCTCTTTCAGTGCATGTATCCTTGGATAGGCCCTCAAATAATTGCAAGGACCTTTCCATCTGCCCTTTATTTGATAAGAAAGAAAGTGGTTTAAGAATAGAATGTCACATTCTGAAAGACTTTTTGTATTTTTCTTTAAAAACTTTTTCTAATCCTCTCCCAGAGACACATATCCATACAGGCATACATATATACACACAGAGAGATGTTTCTTTCAACATACATAAGTTCCTCCAACAACCACATACAATTATCCTGATCTTGGCTGTCCAGCTAAAACCAGGAAAGGCAAAAAGCAATCATCTCCGTCTGCTGGCACACATCTTGCAATATCCTTCATATTCTCTAATCCTTCCATCACCTGGACACTATAAATTAAAAAAGGATATTCTCTAGCCCATTACTGTGGACCACGACAAAGAGGGCTAGCAGAGGCCACACTAGTGCTCAAGTTAAAAGAGAGTATATAGGAATGGCCAGGAATTCCTTCCTAAAAATCTTTGGCTTAAAGAAATTAGTTTCAACTGATCCCATGAGGAAAGATGTGGTACTGGTGACGAATCTGCCTGCCGATGCAGAAGACACGGGTTTGATCCCTGGGTTGGAAAGATTCCCCTAGAGGAGGAAATGGCAACCCATGTCTATATTCTTGCCTGGAAAATTCCATGGACAGAAGAACCTGGTGGGCTGCAATCCATGGGGTCACAAAGAGTCAGACATGACTGAGCAACTGAGCACAGCACAGCAAAGCAGAAAGGACTACTGCATGCTTTCAGAACTTCAGGAGATGTCACTGGAAGCAGCCAAAATATTGATGAAAGTAAGTCTGAATTGAATAGTGCTTTGAGAATGACCAGAGGTTTGCGTATCTTTTGTATTTGATTGTTAGTTTCACCCTGAGAGAGAGGATACATGCACCAAGGAGTCCTATTATGTGAAAAATGCATCATTTTTCTTTTCCTTCTTATTCCAGGAGGGGTCCCTTGATTGTCTGCAGAAGTCTTACACTTACGGCACACTGGCCTCCAATTTAACTATGAAGTTCTATAGTCATTCTAAAGCATGAGTAAAATTTCAATATCCATTCTATAAGAAATGTGCCAGCAACATTTGAATCTGGGGGTGAACATTCATTGATGGGGGCACTAGTGTTTTATTAATTCTGCAGTCATGTACCAGATAACGTGAGCCAGGAGGGACCACTAAAAACCCTCTAAGACTGATCATTCTTCAGCATAATTGCTTGTCTGCTTGGCTGCCTGAACACTAGAATGTAATCTCTCTTTGGCCAAGGACTCTGTTGTTTTTTCTATTCTATCCTCGGCCCTCAAGTGTCATTAGATATTTGAGGAGTAAGTGAATATATTTCATAGAGTTTCCACAATCCAAAGTGATAAGAAGCTGCACTCAGGGGACAGAAATGGCAAAATGCAAACATTTCACATGGGGGACCCTCCAAGAGGATAGAATGGGGTCACACATGGGCATGATGACCTTGTAAGAAGGTCTGTGATTCCAGTGCACCTGGCATAGATGAGGACCAAGCTCTGCCAACATTTTGGCTACCAGGTACAAAGCAAAAAGAATTTTTAAGAAGGAAACAGGCCATAGAATGTACAATAGCAAGAGTGAACCCCAGTGTAAACTGTAGACTCTGAGTGAATACGATGCGTCCGTGTAGCTTCACTGATTGTCACAAATGGACTACTCTGGTGGGAATGTTGATAATGGGAAAGCCTGCACATGTGCAGGGCAGGGAGTATATAGGAACTCCGTACTTTCTGCTGAATTTTGCTGTGAACCTAAAACTGCTCTAAAGATTAGTCTATGTAAGGCGCAGAGGAAGTAAACAAGTAGGAAAAGGTAAAGAGAGGAGACAAAACACAAGAGAGGAAGGAGAAAGAACGTGAGAGGCAATGTACAGATCAGGTCCTGTCATTCCAGCTCGGTGGCCCTGAGATCACAGGCTGGAAAACCTGACCCCAAAGCCCCATGTGAGCACTCAGAGGAAGAGCCCTGAGTTGTGTTTCCGATAATGTTATTGCTCACACAGTGAAATGCTCTGGGCACTAATGAGCATTTTCCTCTGCACAGAGAAGAGGAAATCTGGAAAACGTCTAGTTAATGTAGCTATTTCCATACCTATCATGATAGATTTTTCTGACTCCAAACTCAGGGCACATTGTCTGATAACTGTCCTGATGTAGGAAAGACATCAGATACAAGAACTATTCAAGATTTTAAATATATGTTTAAAATCTATTTTATGGAAATTGCAGACAATACAATAAAAAAGTCACCCTAATATTGATCTAAACCCTCATCCTAATTCTCCAATTCAATCTCAAGGTGGTTTAAAGAACTCACAGCCCAACTTTCCGCTATAAACCATAATTAATTTTCACAAAAGCAAAATCTGTAAATATGCATTCTATTCTCTCTAAAGCTATTTTTATTTAAAAAAAAAAAAGCCTTTGGAAAAATTTACAAATACTACTTTGATCATGTAAAAATATTTTTTCCCTGACTTTTAACTTTAAAATATTGAGACACACATTTTCATTCAGTCAGTTCAATGCTGACTCAGTTCAGTTCAGTTCAGTCGCTCAGTCGTGTATGACTCTTTGCGACCCCATGAATCGCAGCACGCCAGGCCTCCCTGTCCATCACCAACTCCCGGAGTTCATTCAGGCTCATGTCCATCGAGTCGGTGATGCCATCCAGCCATCTCATCCTCTGTCATCCCCTTCTCTTCCTGCCCTCAATCCCTCCCAGCATCAGGGTCTTTTCCAATGAGTCAACTCTTTGCATGACGTGGCTGAAGTATTGGAATTTCAGCTTTAGCATCAGTCCTTCCAATGAACACCCAGGACTGATCTCCTTTAGGATGAACTTGTTGAACCTCCTTGCAGTCCAAGGGACTCTCAAGAGTCTTCTCCAACACCACAGTTCAAAAGCATCAATTCTTCAGTGCTCAGCTTTTTCTATAGTCCAACTCTCACATCCATACATGACTACTGGAAAAACCATAGCCTTGACTAGATGGACCTTTGTTTGCAAAGTAATGTCTCTGCTTTTGAATATGCTGTCTAGGTTGATCATAACTTTCCTTCCAAGGAGTAAGTGTCTTTTAATTTCATGGCTGCAGTCACCATCTACAGTGATTTTGGAGTTCAAAAATATAAAGTCTGACACTGTTTCCACTGTTTCCCCATCTATTTCCCATGAAGTGATGGGACCAGATGCCATGATCTTCATTTTCTGAATGTTGAGCTTTAAGCCAACGTTTTCACTCTCCTCTTTCACTTTCATCAGCAGCCTTTTTAGTTCCTCTTCACTTTCTGCCATAAGGGTGGTGTCTGTATATCCGAGGTTATTGATATTTCTCCCGGCAATCTTGATTCCAGCTTGTGCTTCCTCCAGCCCAGTATTTCTCATGATGTACTCTGCATAGAAGTTAAATAAGCAGGGTGACAATATACAGCCTTGACGTACCCCTTTTCCTATTTGGAACCAGTCTGTTGTTCCATGTCCAGTTCTAACTGTTGCTTCCTGACCTGCATACAGGTTTCTCAAGAGGCCGGTCAGGTGGTCTGGTATTCCCATCTCTTGAAGAACTTTCCACAGTTTATTGTGATCCACACAGTAAAGGCTTTGGCATAGTCAGTAAAGCAGAAATAGATGTTTTTCTGGAACTCTCTTGCTCTTTCAGTGATCCAGCAGCTGTTGGCAATTTGATCTCTGGTTCCTCTGCCTTTTCTATAACCAGCTTGAACATCTGGAAGTTCATGGTTCATGTATTGCTGAAGCCTGGCTTGGATAATTTTGAGCATCATTTTACTAGCATGTGAGATGAGTGCAATTGTGTCATAGTTTGATCAATGCTGACTACCAACTACAAAAATAGAAGGCCAGAGCAGAGAAGGTCTCTTTTTTCTACCTATCCCCAAGGTTGAATGAGAACTGACTATGACGGGAGTTACCTCCTATGATAGAATGTCACATGTTTTAGTGAAAATATGCCCAGCTTCAGTGATATGTGACAGCCTGGGTGGGAAGGGAGTCTGAGGGAGAATGGATCCATGTATATGTATGGCTGAGTCCCTTAGCTGTTCACCTGAAACTATCACAATGCTGTTAATCGACTCTACCTCAATACAACATAAAAAGTTTGTTTCAAAAAAAGAAAATATGCCCAGCTTGTATCTTGGGACCTGTATCTGTATCAAAACAAAGTCAGCACAAGGGGTGAAGTTATGAGAAAACACCTAAGAATTAAATTATACTCTGAGAATTGTTCCAGATATAGGTTTTTGTGCCGGTGGTTCTTTTAAAGTGATTGAACATTAAACAGCGGAAAGGATCCAGAAACCCTCAGTGCCTGATGGCAGTGCACAGTCCACATGTTTGATGTATTTACATAGCATTTTCTCTTTCATCTTAAATAAAAGCACATACTAGGAGGAGAGTGAGATCCCTTTAACTACTAACCACACTCTCATTACCTTTCTCTCTCCCTAATCCCTCCATAAGTAAATTGTTAAGTTTGATTTTTATCATTCCAAGTCTTTCTATAATTTTCATGACATGTTATTATTACAATAGTATGTATTATTTTATTACCACTTTTGGGGGTTTGTTTTGTTTTGCTTTGTTTTATAATTGAAGTTTATTTTATTTTATTTTTTTTAATTTTTATTTTTTTTTNGAGCATTACTTTACTAGCATGTGAGATGAGTGCAATTGTGCAGTAGTTTGAGCATTCTTTGGCATTGCCTTTCTTTGGAATTGGAATGAAAACTGACCTTTTCCAGTCCTGTGGCCACTGCTGAGTTTTCCAGATTTGCTGGCATATGGAGAGCAGCACTTTCACAGCATCATCTTTCAGGATTTGAAACAGCTCAACTGGAATTCCATCACCTCCACTAGCTTTGTTCATAGTGATGCTTTCTAAGGCCCCTTTGACTTCCCATTCCAGGATGTCTGGCTATTATCTAACAAGTGCTATTGGTGAGCCCTTGCTCTATAATTCCTTTTCAAAATTGGCTTAGCTATTCTTGCACATTTTCCTTTATAAATTATTAAGATCATCCTCTTAAATTTCATTTTAAAATCATTTTTATGTTTTAATTAGGCTTATTTTGAATTTGTAGATTATTTGGAGGAGAACTGACATTTAAAAACATTGAATATTCCTCAGTCCTTCGTGGTGAAACAGTCTTTTTATTTGGGCCTTTTATTATATCTTTCAGTAAAGGTTTGCTGTTTTCTCCACAAAAGTCTTATGAAAACTATTTATGTCATTTTAATTCTTGAGTGAGACATTTTTATATTTTCTAATAGGATATTACTAGTGTATAGATAACTTCTTTTGACACTATATTTTCTAGTAGATATCTTAATATACTTTTTCTATTTTCCTGATATTGCCAATATTGGTGAGAAAGATAAAGGGAACATACCAATTAATAGCATTCCATAAAAATAATTGCCTGTGTGGAAACATCTTAAAATATGTGTTTCATAATGAAGTCAGTATAAAATAAGTTTCTAGTAAACCCTGTTCAGGAAGTTTGATTCCCTGATGTAAATGATGAAGTAGATTCATCTTTATAAAATTATAAAATTATCCAGCATCACATTCCATATGCAATACCACTGCCAGCTCCTGTACATTTCTAAAACAAGATGTTAACCAACACTCTTTCCCCAGTCTTTCCTAGTCAGCTTCCCTTCCCCCTAAAAGTCTTATCTTTCTTGAATCATGGTTCTCACCTCCTGTCTGTCTCTTCTTTTCATCCTCTCTTCTCTCCTGGATCAGTGATCCCATTAATCCAGTAAAAAAAACTGTCCATTTTTTAAGATAGGAAAACAAGAGAGAAAGGTTATAGTGCCCTTTCCCATCCTAACAACACTGAAGTGCTAACTGCATCTTGAGTAGAATTTTAAAGAGGGAAGAGAGCCAGAAATATGATGAAGTTGAAAGATCCTTTCCTCCCTGATTTCCTCTTCAGAGTAATAAAAACTCACCCAAATAACCAGTGTGCAGTGGGCACTTACTAAGTCCCTGGCACTGTGCAAAGCATTTAGCATGTGCCATGTTTAAAGCCCCTAACGAGCCTGTAAGGTTAGGACTACGATTAGCCCCACTCTGGAGAAAAGGAACACCAGCTCCTTCTGGATAAATAACTTTCCAAGTTTCATCACTAGTAAGTTTGGCAAGGAATTAGCCCAGCTATCTGACTCCAGCCCCTTTTCTTAACCCCTTCTCTAACCCAGTAACAGTGTGGGAAGAAAGTTTGGAGCAAAATAATAGAAGCGATCATTCTATCGGATACATATGTATCTGCATTTATAACACTAAAGCTTAAAAGGTTTGCAGTATTTCACTGCTCTCAGCAAAATGGCACAATCATCACTGTTTTAGCCATGAAGTAAGCCCAAATTTTAAGCTAACTACAGGACAGAAGATAGAGCCTCTAGCCAGCCACACAGAAGCACAAATGTGGAGTCACAGTCCTCCAAAATGCCCCTGCCTCCCTGGCATGACCACAGAGAAAGAAGAGCAGAGATGGGATTATATTTTACCACATCCATCTTCTGCAGGATTCTATAACTATGTGATCTTGGGCATGTCATTTAATTTTCCTATATTTTAATTACCTTTAAGGTAAAATAATGCTAATAATAGGACTGAAAGGATTGCTGAAAGGATTAAATGAGCACATATATGGTCAGAGGAGTGGCAGGCACATTTTTATCACTGTCTGAGGGTTCTTGTCATCCTTAGCTCTTTCATAATTCAGGGTAGTAAGCTCAAATCTACTTTTTTCCCAACATATCAAACTTGTTGACAGTTGGGCTGTGGTATAGAAATCCAAATATTTGGGCTTTTCAAACCCCCCCGCCTCAGCTCTATACACTTTTCAAGGACAATGTGATGTATGTTTTTCTGATTCACTTCACACAACCCCCACACTGAAAGCCACTTACTATTTGACTACTATAAAACTTTTTGGAAAATAAACTTCTTTTTCGCCATGCCAGGTGGCATGCAGGATCTTAGTTCCTTGACCAGGTATTGAACCCATGCCCCTTGCATAGGGAGTATGGAGCCTTAACCACTGACCACCAGGAAAGTCTCATGAACACTTTTTAAAGGCATTTCCTTTGAAGTAGAATGATGATGTTTTGGCCAAGAACAAATCTTCAGCAGTATATGCATGCTTCTGAGACTGGCTTCCCATGTACTGAAGGGGCTTTGCTACCATCTCTATGTGTTAATGACTCACCAGAGCTGGACTAACCCTCCCCCTAGCCTCCCTCAGTTCAGCCAGTGATCCACAGCTGGTTCTGACCTGTGCAGTCTAGATGAGCCCTGCTGTGACAGAGCCCCGCCAGACCATTGTTGAAAGCCTCAGAAGTAGGAACAGGAAGCCCTTTCAGGGATCGAGTTTCCCTGATACAGATCTGTCCTTCTGGTTGCCCTGCCTGACCCCTCACCCACCTTTTATTTTCTCCCTCCCTGTGGCCTTATCTTGACTCTGGCTCTTTGACCTCGGGTGCCCTTGAACTGATCTTCCATGGCAGTAGATTTCTGGCTCTCCAGCACCCAGCCTATTCTGTGATTAACCCCAACCTGCCCCACTCCCTGCCACTTGAGCTTGCCTTTGGATTTGGACAGTTGTCCTTGGCTGTAAATCCTAAGTAGTAACTTCAGCTGCCCTGCTCCAGGGCTGACATATCTCAGCCTTTTCCCTTGATGTCCCTGTGAAATGCCTTGGCATCCTAGTTGAGGAAGCTCACTGCATAAAGAGACCCAGAAAGATGTTTTAACTCTACCAGAATGTGAATGATGTGTTTTGACATTGCAAAGCCAGAGAAAACAATTCAGAGAACCTATTTATACTTTTTATGCATAATCTTGGTATGCTGGAGTTTCTAAAACCAAAGTATACAATTTTCTAATACTATTTTGAGGAAAAAGATCTCAGGTATTCTGTGCCCAAATGAGATGATTTCATCCTCCTTGGAAGAAAAGTTATGACCAACCTAGATAGTATATTCAAAAGCAGAGACATTACTTTGCCGACTAAGGTCCGTCTAGTCAAGGCTATGGTTTTTCCTGTGGTCATGTATGGATGTGAGAGTTGGACTGTGAAGAAGGCTGAGCGCAGAAGAATTGATGCTTTTGAACTGTGGTGTTGGAGAAGACTCTTGAGAGTCCCTTGGACTGCAAGGAGATCCAACCAGTCCATTCTGAAGGAGATCAACCCTGGGATTTCTTTGGAAGGAATGATGCTAAAACTGAAGCTCCAGTACTTTGGGCACCTTATGCGAAGAGTTGACTCATTGGAAAAGACCCTGATGCTGGGAGGGATTGGGGGCAGAAGGAGAAAGGGACAACCAAGGATGAGATGGCTGGATGGCATCACAGACTCAATGGACGTGAATCTGAGTGAACTCCGGGAGTTGGTGACGGACAGGGAGGCCTGGCGTCCTGCGATTCATGGGGTCGCAAAGAGTCGGACACGACTGCGCGACCGAACTGAACTGAAAAAACATACATAATCAGAGACTGGAATTCAAGTCATTCTTGTAGCACCAGTTGTGAGACTGGCAAGGCCTTTCATTCCAAACTTCAATTCCTATTTATGTAAACCTGGGACCAAAAAACCCCTAAATTTTATTCTTCGAGATTATAAAATATATGTTATTTTTATGAGACTCTTCTCCCACAACTCACTTGGAGAAAGAGTTCCAAAATATTGAGTCTGTAAAGACGATAAAAGATTCAAATAAATCGAGATATGCATTGTTAATGTCGTTGCTTGGTTACTCAGTTGTGTCCTCTGTCCATGGAAGTTCCCAGGCAAGAATACTGGAGCAGATTGCCATTTCCTCCTCCAGGAGGAAGATTGCCATCTTCCTAACCCAATATCCCACTAGACTGTAAAACTCCTTAAGGGCAGAATCATGTGGCTCATTCCTGGGTCTTTATCTGAACTAATAATATATAAGCCACTTAGTATAAGCCAGGCTTCATCCTAAATGTTTTACATATATTTAACGGATTTAATTCTTACAAAACCCTGTGAGATAGAAATTATTACTGCATCCACTTTATAATATGGAAACTGAAATATGGACAGTTTAAATGACCTTCCCAAGCACACACAGCCTGTGAGTACTGGAACTGAGATTTGAACCCAGAGAGACTAGTTATCTGAGTCTATGCTATTAACTGGGGCTTCCCAGGTGGTGCTAGTGGTAAAAAAAAAAACTCTGCTTGCCAATACAGAAGTCATATGAGATGCAGGTTCGATCCCCAGGTCAGGAAGGTCCCCTAGATCTCCCCACTTCAGTATTCTTGCCAGGAGAATCCCATGGACAGAGGAGCTTGGCAGGCTACAGTCCATGGCGTTGCAAAGAGTCAGTCACGACTGATTGTCTGAGCCACAGATTTGCTGTTAACTATTGTATTATGTTGCTTGGTTGAACGGATAGATGGGTGGATTTTTACATTTGTTATTGTCCTTTATTGTCTTGAGTCACAGACAATAATATAAAAACCATGAAGGTGATAATTAAATTTTCTTGAGGTATCACTGTAGGTATTCTCTATTTTAATATTCAAATATTTTCAGTGGGACTAAAACCTGGATGATTATCTAATCAATTTTTCCCTTTGTAATCAACAAAAATATATAATTTTCTATATCTAAACAATTATTGGCTACACTTAAGAATACTTTTCTGCTTTTAAATAGAGTGGTAAGTTTGATATGAAAATGTATTTTATGTTTTTAGTTTATTTTTTTGGCTGTACTATGTGGCTTGCAGTTCCTCCACCAGGGTTCAAAATTGGAGCTCCAGAAGGGAGAAAACTGAGTCTTAACCACTGGACTGCAGGGCAATTCCCTGGAAAATGTATTTTAAAGGTTTGCAAACATTTATGTGATACATATAGAGATGGGGAAGGGGAATATGAAAGGGCTATGTTTTCCTCTCCCCAACTTATCTAAGATTTAAGTGTGCTCAAAGTCTGGGTCCTTCCAGGCTGTTTTTTAACTCCACCGTAAATAAACTACCTGAGGGATTGCGGTAATCTTAGAAACTACAGCTTTAAAGCGAAAATGGCTTCTGTCAATTAAGACACATTCACCCATCCACCCTGCCCCCTTGCACAGCCTCCATCTTCACTGCTCTATTCATACCCGAGTATCTATGCACTGGACACGCCATCAGTTTGGTCTCGCTGGTTTGCTGTGTACGTCTCCCCCTGGGTATCCCGTTTACTCCTGTTTCAGTATCCTTTAAAAACAGCATCAACTCTCACCTTCTTTGCCAGTTCAGATCTATATATTGAACCACTGGCTCATCAGACATCTTTCTAAAGTCAGCACCCAAGCCAGAACAAATGAACTTCCCCTTCAATATGCTCCTTCTTAGAGTCAACGGCACCCCCACAGCCAAGTACTCTGGACAACTGGAAAGCACAATAATCAGCCTGATCTTCACATCTTATAAAGCTTCCCCAAACCAACAAGTCTGTTAAGTATTTTAAAACTCCATTCCCACTCTCTCCAAAATCTGTGATCCAAGCCACTGGTATCTCATTTAAACAATTCTAGAAGCCTCAGATAACAGATAACCCTCTTCCATTCTTATATCTCTCCAGTCTATTCTAACCCAGCAGATTCAAGAGAAAAGTCTGTTATTTCCAGCTTAAATCCTTTCAAGGTCCACCAAATGCTTTGGGAAGGAAGGAAAAAATTCCTTCCTGTGGTCAATGAGACCCTAGGGGCAGGGGGAGGTTTGCTCCCCCACTTCTGCAACTTTATCTCATGACCCTTTTCCCCCTGGTTTTCTAACTTCTGGGCTTTTCAGGAATTCCTTTAATGTGCCAACTTCTTTCCAGTAGCATCTAGGCCTCTGCACATGCTATTCTTTCTGTCTGGAACTCTCTCTTCCCCATTTACTGTCTGATTAATCTCACATTCATGTTCTGGACCTGAGCTTAAATGTCTCTTCAGTGGAGAAGCCACATCTAAACCATGCCCTCTTTCAGCTAAGTTCAGGTCCACCCACTGTACAGTTTCATGGCACAGTGTCCTTTTCCTTCACCGTACATTTTGCACGGTGCATTTTCTTTTGTTGTGCTTATTACAGTTTTTTATTTTTATAATTATTTGTTTTGATCTGTCTTTTCTGATAGACTATAAATTCCATGAGGTCTTGTTCACTGTTCTTTTTATGGTGACTAGCACACATCCTTGCATGAATGAATGATTGGGCTAATGCTATTCTGGTAGTTTGGAGGATAATAATAATAGACAGTTGAAGCATACTTTTTATTTTATCCTCATAATAACTTTGTGTGAGGATATCATTATCACCCTTTCATAGGTACAAGCTAAGTTGCTTCAGTTGTATCCAACTCTTTCTGACCCCATGGACTGTAGCCTGCCAAGCTCCTCTATCCATGGGATTTCCCAGGCAGAATACTGGAGAGGATTGCCATTTCCTTCTCCAGAGGATCTTCTGGACCCAGGGATGAGGAAGCTAAAATTCAGTTTGTCCAGTTTGTACTGGGCAATTCTTTCAAGAAGAGGGAATATTGGGATCATTATATATTTTAAAGAATAAATGTTTGTTTACTAATACATTTCTCCAGACACTTTGTCCTTTGCAAATGCTAAGTATTATTATCTCTGGCATTCCCAGGGAGCTGTTTAAGATGAAAAAGCCAGTTACCACCATCTTCAATTCAGAACAAAAAGCATGAAAACATTTAGGAAAAGTCCTGATAAATGAAGAAACATTTCACATTCATTGAAATAAAAACCACACAGGGAATGGAGCTGAGTGGGTTAAAGCAAATTAGGCAGGAAAAAAAAATTGGTGTGATAAAGGCAGGAGCAAACAAAATGGATGCGATAAAGGAAGAAAGAAAGAGAGATAAGTACAAGGACACAGGGAAACAAAGAAAGAAAAACAAATTTCTTCAGTCCTTGGGAGAGTCCAGAAGAGCACTACAAGAAGATGCTGTTGGTGCTTCTAGCAAAGGTAGTGATGTTGCTGAGTTGGATGGCCTCACACATGTGTGAGCAATCTCCAGGAGACAGTGAAGGACATGGAAGTGTGGTGTGCTGCCGTCTATGGGGTCGCAGAGTCAGATATGACCGGGCAACTGCACAATAGCAAAGTGTTTAGCAGTAGAGCATCTGATGAGTAGCTGGGTTGTTCATGCCAAACTGAATCCCCTGGAGGAGGGTTTTTTCTTTTTTTGGTGAATCAAGATGATAGTAACAAGATGATAATAACATTTTATATTTCTTCCTAATGTATCTATCGAAATATAGGTAAAAGTGAGAGGAAGTTAGAGGAAAAGAATTTCCTCCTCTATCCTGACCCAAAATGCACACTGTGTTCCCGTTTCCTACACTCTGTTCCCCCCTGGCACCACGCTGATGTTTTCCCTGACTCCTGTTAAATTAGGGGCTTCCCTGGCGGCTCAGACGGTAAAGAGACTGACTACAGTGCAGGAGGCCCGGGTTTGATCCCTGCGTCAGGAAGATCCCCTGGAGAAGGAAATGGCAACCCACTCCAGTATTCTTGCCTGGAAAATCCCATAAACGGAGGAGCCTGGCAGGCCATAGCCCACGGGGTCACAAAGAATCAGACACGATTGAGTGACTTCACTTTCTTTTCTTCTGTTAAATTAAACAAGGAGATCAACAGACTGAGGTAGCTCTAATGCCGTGTAGCTTATGTAAGCAAACCAAATCCAAATCTGCAGATGCCTCAAGGTTATAAAATCAAAATCCTAAGGGCACCCAATCACAAACAGCCAACCGGGCTTTAAGCTGCAGCCAATCAAATAATTTCCTTTCTAGACTTTGTACTTTGTGAAAGTCTTTCCTCCCGTTCTTATAAGCAGAGCACTCCTAACCACTTGTAGATTTGCACTGCCAATTTGGAATCAATTTTTGCTCAAATAAATTGAACATTTTTTAAATGTCTCAGTTTATCTTTTAACATCCCCTAACTGGGTTCTTCCATAGACCAGCCATGGGAAAATCATTTTACTTTTCTGAATCTGTTTCCTTATCTATAATGTAGAGATAATCTATCCCTGGCTAATTTTTCTCAGTGTTTTTTGGCTCATAGCATCTCAGTGGTAGAAAAAAACTTGAAGGATGACTTCTAGTATAGGCTCAAACTGGATGCGTGAATCTCCACTGCATTATCTCACTCACCAAATTTTTTTTGTTCTTTTGCCCTTCCCTCAACTTTGAACATGTTGAATTTTAGACTTTTGGTATCACTTAATCTATCAAAAAAATTTTTTTCCAGAATTATATTCTTATACATGGAAAAACTTTATGGTCTTTAAAAACTAAGGTGATACAGTTTCTGTTTTATGCATCATATACAAGGAAATGTTAAGTTGAAAGTAACTGAAAATGACAGCATCAGGTTTGGAAAATATGTTTAAAGGAAATCTAGATTTCTAATATTGTTTTGAAGCCCAAAGCAGGGCAAAAAAAGAGTAAATTGTAAAGGTGTATCTTTAAGGAGGTCATTCCTCTATAGCAGTAGTTCCCAAGGTGTGATCCTGCGTCAGACAGAAGCAGCAGCATCACCTGGCTATTTGTGAGAAATTCAACATCTCCAGTCCCATCCCAGACATATCAAGAGTCTCTGAGGTTGGAGAACAACAATCTGTTTTCTAACAAGCACTGCTCTTTGACATTTGAGAACAATTGCTTTCTGCTCTGGAGTGGAAGGACTTCCCAGGTGGCATTAGTGGTAAAGAACTTACCTGCCAATAGATGTCAGAGATGTGGGTTCCTTCCCTGGATTGGGAAGAATCCCCTGGAGGAGGGCAGGCAACCCACTCCAGTATTCTTGCCTGCAGAATCCCCACGGACAGAGGAGCCTGGAGGGCTACAGTCCATAGGGTCACACAGAATTGGACATGACTGAAGAAACCTGGCAGCAGGCACATGGAGTGGGAAACGGGTGGGGGGCTGGGGGGTGAGACAGGGAACAGGACAGGTGTGTTGTGTGCTGGTGTGTTTATATGATTAAAAATGATGATTATCAGCTCAGTTCAGTTCAGTTCAGTCGTTCAGACGTGATATTAAAGTAAGATTGCCAGTAGTCGACCATTTTGGCCTACATAAAAGGCAAAATATGATTCAATCTTAGCAGTATTTTTTAAGTATTATTATGAGGATAAGATAATGTGAAAAAAATCTTGCACAGAGCCTGGATATGAAAGCTTCATAGATATTGGTTTCTCTTTTTCTAGTGTTCTAAAAGGTACTGATCAGGGCCTCTATTCTCAGAAACAAGCACTAAAGTCATTGTCAGACACGCTTTCCAGTGCCCACGGGAGACCAGTAGCAGGCAGTTCCTCCATACTCCCCACAATGAATTGCGTTCTTAGATGAACAAGGTGCCATCAGCTCCTATCCCTCCTAAGGAAATAGGGAGCTACCACTCTCCAATAATCAAACCAGTCAGAGTAATACAATGTCTAGCTGTTGCCTACACATACCTCTGGGTCTCAACAGCAACTAGATTCACTCTCATCTCCTGCTCCTTTTAGGTGTATGTATATATTTCTCACCCTTCCATAACTTTCTTTCCTTGCAGATGCTCATCTGCAGTTACATTCTTGTAAAATAACTGGCTTCCAGGAAGAGATGGAAATGAGCACAGGGCTCAAAACCAATTCTGAAGCAAGCCATAAACACAAAATTTAAACTCTTGGCTGTTTATTGTTTTTTTTTTTTTGGTACTGTGGGGTTTGTCAGGAAATATGGAGCAATAGGCTGTGTTATTGGAAATGGCCTAGAAAGAAAAAGAGAACGCCTTCTCTTATCAGTCTATGTTAACTAGATGAATAATGCTGAATCCAGATGATTAAGCTAAGTGCACCTTACAATCTTTGATAGCGTCAAAGGAAAAAAGGTGAAGCTGAAGTTAGAGGAGGAGGAGGAAAAAAGGAGAGGAATGAATGGGAAAGGGAACAGAATGCTTTTTTGAGTGTATATGCCCTTCTTTGAGTTAAAGTTAAATGTTTAAAACATCAGAATTCTGTCATATCCATATTTAAATAGTGCTCCCTCCCGTCGGGGAGGAATGGATAGTCAATACTCAATACACATGAATGGCTGCAGAACAGAGAAGAGAAATAGATCAATAGATTTTCATTTAGCAAATGGTTGAGCAGATATGCACTTTATCAGTCGTCCCAGTTAGTGAAGACTTTCCATGGGCTGAATGTTTCCGTTCTCCCCAAATTCATATGTTGAAACCTGAATCTCCTATATGATGGCATTTACAGATGAGGCCTTTTGGAATAATTAGGTGATGAAGATGGAATGCTTATAAATAGAACCGGTGTCCTTAGAGTAAGAGAGCAGAGGCATCCTTCTTCTTTGCCATATGAGGATACATCTGGAAGATAGCGATCTGTGAACCAGGAAGAGGGTCTTCACCAGAACGGGATCACACTGACACCTTAATCTTGGACTTTCAGTCTCTAACACTGTGAGTCTCTAAATGTTTGTTGTTTGAGTCCCCCCAACCCAAATTGACTAAGACTAAGACTTGGGGTCATTCAAATTTTAAAATAACCATTCCCATCTTTACCTTCTCCTTCTTTCAAATAGATTTATTATTATCAAAGCACTTGACCATGTTGGAAATAATCTAGATGCTCAAGAGATCCCACTCTATGTGAAATGTGACTATCCTGCCTCTTTACCGGCTCTCACTGACTTGTTTGAGGAAACTAATCTGTCCTTTTCAGTTCATCCCCAAGCACACAGTCAGATAGATAATAACCTTCCAGCTCAAATGTTAGGTTACAGTACACCTGAGGAGTTTGTGGTTTTGTATTTTCTTCCTTACGACAATCTCTGTCTTGTCCTCTAGTCCAAGCCATTGACCTCAATCTTTCAGACCCATCACCTGATAGATGAGGGCAGGGCCACTTTGCAACCAGATTGGGGTGTGGTATGAGTACTACAACTTATAAAGAGCCTGACAATCTTGAGATAATTGGATTTGGGTAAAGACAATATATAATATATTCTGTTCTTTCTTAATTATTCTTGGAATATTCTATTACACAGGTAATTTTTGTTCTGAATATACATGAGTGTCTGATCATGGGAGGGAAAAAAGAGCTGGGCATCACTTACTATGAATTGAAGATACTTTCATCTGCTCAGCTTTCTCTGTCAATTGTGTGAAGCTTATATTCTACTCTAAATAAGACAAAAATACTTCTTTCTATTAACTATAAAAGCATGAGTATCTAGATTTTTTTCTTTTAACCTGGCCTTTCTGACCTAGTCAAATACAGTGCTTAATATACAGTAACATAGGGTTACCATAATACTTTACATCCACACACAGAGTCTTTATTTCTCCTGAGAGGACTCAATCGCATCTTTTATTTTACCTCACTCTTCATTCCCTTAGAGTGACCCCTATAGAACTGCCAGCCCCACACACAGCATAAGAGAATCTTCTCAAAGAGGCTCAAGAGAGAACCTCTCTGCCAGCTCTCAAAGGCACACACTTCATTCTCTCTGCTTATATCAAGTTCATTAACACATAAGCACCCTCAGCCCTTCCCTAGTTCTCCTTTTCTGTTAGTTTGCTAAGGCTACCATAAATACATATCTTGGACTAGGTGGTTCAAGCAATAATAATTTATTTCCTCACACTTTTCACTTTTGGAAACTAGAAGTCGAAGATTAAGGTGGTGTTTCTTCTGAGGGTCTCTATCCTTACCTGTGTTCACATGGTCTCCCTCTGTGCGTTTCTGGTCCTAATCACTTCATCTTGAAAGGACACAAGTTGTATTGGATTAGAGCACATCCTAATGACCTTATTTAACCTCAATTACTTCCTAAAAGACCTGTCTCCAATACAGTCACTTTCGGAGGTACGGTGGGGTTTTAGGGGTGGGGTGGGGGGGCAGTTAGGACTTCAAGCTATGAAATTTGAAGGGACAAAATCAGCCTATAGCACTCCCTTATGGAGATGAAGGGGAAACCCAACAAAGTAGAAAACTAACTGATTTCCTTCAAGAAAGCAGAATGAGAACAGAGAAAGGGATCCTCCCATTTGTGCCCACAGAAGACCAGAAATAGGGATAAATGAGTTTAAAGAAATGATTTCCTTTTATTTGCAATGATTAGAGGTGGTCTAATGGAGAAGGTTGGCTTAAAGCTCAACATTCAGAAAACTAAGATCATGGTATCTGGTCCCATCACTTCATGGGAAATAGATGGGGAAACAGTGGAAACAGTGTCAGACTTTATTTTTGGGGGCTCCAAAATCACCGCAGATGGTGATTGCAGCCATGAAATTAAAAGACGCTTGCTCCTTGGAAGAAAAGTTATGACCAACCTAGATAGCATATTCAAAAGCAGAGACATTACTTTGCAAATAAAGGTCCTTTTAGTCAAGGCTATGGTTTTTCCTATGGTCATGTATGGATGTGAGAGTTGGACTGTGAAGAAAGCTGAGCACCAAAGAATTGATGCTTTTGAACTGTGGTGTTGGAGAAGACTCTTGAGAGTCCCTTGGACTGCAAGGAGATCCAACCAGTCCATCCTAAAGGAGATCAGTCCCGGGTGTTCTTTGGAAGGACTGATGCTAAAGCTGAAACTCCAGTACTTTGGCCACCTCATGCGAAGAGTTGACTCATTGGAAAGACCCTGATGCTGGGAGGGATTGAGGGCAGGAGGAGAAGGGGACGACAGAGGATGAGATGGCTGGATGGCGTCACCAACTCAAAGGACATGAGTTTCAGTGAACTCCGGGAGTTGGTGATGGACAGGGGGCCTGGTGTGCTGCAACTCATGGGATCCCAAAGAGTCAGACACGACTGAGTGACTGAACTGAACTGAACTGAATGGAGAAGGTGAATAGACAGATTGGGCTGGCCATGAAACAATAATAAAATAATTGACTCCTGAGTGGAGTGAGTGAAGTCTCTCAGTTGTGTCCGACTCTTTGCGACCCCGTGAACTGTAGCCCACCAGGCTCTTCTGTCCATGGGATTCTCCAGGCAAGAATACCCAAGTGGGTTGCCATTTCCTTCTCCATTTCGATATTCAATCAAAACTGTGAACTCGGTATATCAAGGCTGAATTCAGTTCTGTCTTTCCTCAACTCTGCCCAGTTGTATTCCCTATTTTCATTTTCCCACCCACTATCCCTCCTCCTAATCAAGTGGCATCCCCCTACTTCTACTACCTATATTTAGTTGAGTAAAAGTCCGTCTCCTAAACCTCTTGAATCTGTCTCTTTCTATCTCCACTGTTTCTTAATTCCATATTGAACATCCCTCATTCATAGCAACTGAAGGAACTAGCTATTTTGCCTCTCCTCTTGCTAGTCATTTCCTCTTTGAAACTGTCAATTATTATCTTTCTAAAACACAGATCTAGTAACGACATTGTCTTGGGTATAACAAGGTATCTTCGTTACGGTAATGGTTCCTCACTACTTACATGAGAAGAATTTTGGTTTTCAGCAACTCAGGTTTCATCTATGTGTGCTCCCAGCACGTCAGTTATACCACCCTACTTGCCTTTCTCTAAACACACCCTGTTCTCTCTTGCCTCTGTACTTTTTGGCCATGATGTTTCTTCCAGAAAAGCCCTTTACCTTCAGAGGCAACAGTGAAAATCCTTCATCATTCAGATCTCAGAGGAAACTGACAAGGAAATGTCATTTCTGTTGAAAAATGTTTACTCGAAGGCCATGTTAATCTTGTACTCATTTTTAAATAGTCCTTGCTATGTTATTTCATAAGTAATGATTTTCACACCACTATACCACCAAACCTGTAAATTCACAAGCATACGAACATTACCTTGTGCATCTTTGCTTCTTTCCTGTGTCTGCCACATAAAGTAGTCATTAAATATATATTGAAGTAAATGAGTGAGTTAGAATCAGTAATTTTTAAGCTCACACAAACTTTACACTTGCTCAAGAGTTTGATCTACATAATTATCATTTCTAATAGAGGATTTTTTGATATATTATTTTATATATTTTAAATTTTAATTTAAACATATATATTACATTACAAAGCAGCAGACTATTCTTGTTGGATCATTACATAAAACATGTAAGCAGTGGATCTCAACAAGCTTAGAACATCAAAAAATAACAGTCTCTTTGAAACAAAATGAGAGTAACAAATATAGATGACAGGTGAATGGATGAATATAATACCAGAAGGCTTAAGATAGAAATGAATGATTCTGCTCAAGAAAAGGTAAATTCCCTACCTGAGACTTGCCTAGAAAGGTAAACCGTGGGAAATGTGTAGCAGCCCTTCCAACCGCAGATATTCACAGAAAAGAGAAGTGGTCAGTTATTTTAAAATGACCAAGAACATGCATATTAACATTCTGTCGAAAACAACCAGTTCCTTATATAACAAAGTGACTGTAGAATTTAGTAATTCTGGCTAACAGTGGAACCACTAAAATGTACAGAATTTCCCAGAGCTTAAGCATTAGATAAAAATGCCTTATCATTTTTATCACATAAAAAGTGACCAGTTTTTACTCTACCATGCTACATGAAAAGGTCACATCTTTAAAGTGGTATGGAATACCACTTTAAGAAGTGGAATACCACTCTAAGAATATGGATAAGGTCCCTCAGCTTCCTTCCTGTTATTCAAAAGAAGAAGTGAATATTCATAAATACCAAAGTTTAATAACATGGAAAAAAGTTTTTTTGAAGATCTGAACAGAGAGGCATGGCCCCTCAAGCTAGAGGGTGAAACAGAACCACACCTCCATGTACTTCTCATTGCAATACCAGTGGAAGGGAGCAACTTGGCATCTAAGAGGCAATTTGCCTTAATTTTCTATTTTTTTATTTTCCTTCCCTCCTTTTCCTTTGAACATTTTTTCCTGTCTCTTCCTCTTTATCTCTTCTGTTGTTATTCTTTTCTTCCTCCTTTCACTCTCTTCTTTCTTTAAAATGTCACCAGCAATTTTCTTTACTCACCTGTCAATTACTGCCCTTAGATGGGGCATTTCTATCTCCATGTGATGTCATAGATTCAAAAGCTTAAAATGTGCCAAATAATGGGGTGAGGGAAGCTGACAAGTGCTGATTCCCAGTGGTAAAGAGTGAAACTTTCTTTGGGAAAAAAGGCACTCAAATCTTCCCCAAGTCATCACCACGTGTGATGACCTTCAATCAATGGAAACAATATCTTGCATGTAGCTGGTGGTTAGCATCTCAAAAATATTCAAGTGCATGAGGAGGAGTAACATTGGGTTGATTTCCACCTACTTTTCAAAATAATATATAATGACAATTATTGCTTTCCATTAACTGAATGGAAATTTTCATGTTTGAAGATGTTCAAGCAAAAAGAGACACTGGCTAATGAAAGATATCCAAAAGGGGATCTTACTGTAGAAAGCACAATAAAGTACCCCCTTAGTTCAGTTCAGTTCAGTTTAGTTCAGTCGCTCAGTCATATCCGACTCTTTGCAACCCCGTGAATCACAGCACACCAGGCCTCCCTGTCCATCACCAACTCCTGGAGTTCATTCAGACTCGCATCCATCGAGTCAGTGATGCCATCCAGCCATCTCATCTTCTGTCGTCCCCTTCTCCTCCTGCCCCCAATTCCTCCCAGCATCAGAGTCTTTTCCAATGAGTCAACTCTTCGCACGAGGTGGCCAAAGTAATGGAGTTTCAGCTTCAGCATCATTCCTTGCAAAGAAATCCCAGGGCCGATCTCCTTCAGAATGGACTGGTTGGATCTCCTTGCAGTCCAAGGGACTCTCAAGAGTCTTCTCCAACACCACAGTTCAAAAGCATCAATTCTACAGCGCTCAGCCTTCTTCACAGTCCAACTCTCACATCCATACATGACCACAGGAAAAACCATAGCCTTGACTAGACGGACCTCAGTCAGCAAAGTAATGTCTCTGCTTTTGAATATGCTATCTAGGTTGGTCATAACTTTTCTTCCAAGGAGTAAGCGTCTTTTAATTTCATGGGTGCAATCACCATCTGCAGTGATTTTTGGAGCCCCAAAAAATAAAGTCTGACACGGTTTCCACTGTTTCTCTATCTATTTCTCATGGAGTGATGGGACCGGATGCCATGATCTTCATTTTCTGAATGTTGAACTTTAAGCCAACTTTTTCACTCTCCTCTTTCACTTTCATCAAGAGGCTTTTTAGTTCCTCTTTACTTTCTGCCATAAGGGTGGTGTCATCTGCATATCTAAGGTTATTGATATTTCTCCCGGCAATCTTGATTCCAGCTTGTGTTTCTTCCAGCCCAGCGTTTCTCCCAGCCCAGCGTTTCTCATGATGTACTCTGCATATAAGTTAAATAAGCAGGGTGACAATATACAGGCTTGATGTACTCCTTTTCCTATTTGGAACCAGCCTGTTGTTCCATATCCAGTTCTAACTGTTGCTTCTTGGCCTGCATACAGATTTCCCAAGAGGCAGGTTAGGTAGTCTGGTATTCCCATCTCTTTCAGAATTTTCCACAGTTTATTGTGATCCACACAGTCCAAAGCTTTGGTATAGTCAATCAAGCAGAAATAGANTTTCTCATGATGTACTCTGCATAGAAATTAAACAAGCAGGGTGACAATATACAGCCTTGACGTACTCCTTTTCCTATTTGGAACCAGTCTGTTGTTCCATGTCCAGTTCGAACTGTTGCTTCCTGACCTGCATATGGGTTTCTCAAGAGGCAGGTCAGGTGGTCTGGTATTCCCATCTCTCTCAGAATTTTCCACAGTTTATTGTGATCCACACAGTCAAAGGCTTTGGTATAGTCAATAAAGCAGAAATAGATGTTTTTCTGGAACTCTCTTGCTTTTTCCATGATCCAGCAGATGTTGGCAATTTGATCTCTGGTTCCTCTGCCTTTTCTAAAACCAGCTTGAACATCTGGAAGTTCAGAGTTCACATATTGCTGAAGCCTGGCTTGGAGAATTTTGAGCATTACTTTACTAGCATGAGATGAGTGAAACTGTGTGGTAGTTTGAGCATTCTTTGGCATTGCCTTTCTTTGGGATGGAATGAAAACTGACCTTTTCCAGTCCTGTGGCTACTGCTGGGTTTTCCAAATTTGCTGGCATATTGAGTGCAGCACTTTCACAGCATCATCTTTTAGGATTTGAAATAGCTCAGTTGGAATTTCATCACCATTAGCTTTGTTGGTAGTAATGTTTCCTAAGGCCCACTTGACTTTGTACTCCAAGATGTCTGGCTTTATGTGAGTGATCACACCACCGTGATTAACTGGGTTATGAAGACCTTTTTTATATAGTTCTTCTGTGTATTCTTGGCACCTCTTCTTATCTTCTGCTTCTGTTAGGTCCATATTATTTCTGTCCTTTATTGTGCCCATCTTTGCATGAAATGTTCCCTTGGTATCTCTAATTTTCTTGAAGAGATCTCTAGTCTTTCCCATTCTGTTGTTTTCCTCTCTTTCTTTTCATTGATCTCTGAGGAAGGCTTTCTTATCTCTCCTTGCTATTCTTTGGAACTCGGCCTTCAAATGGATATATCTTTCCTTTCCTCCTTTACCTTTCACTTCTCTTCTTTTCATAGCTGTTTGTTAAGGCCTCCTCAGACAACCATTTAGCCTTTTTGCATTTATTTTTCTTGGGTATGGTCTTGATCACTGTCTCCTGTACAATGTCACTAACCTCCATCCATATAAGGAGTTAGTACGACTAAGGTCCGTCTAGTCAAGGCTATGGTTTTTCCTGTGGTCATGTATGGATGTGAGAGTTGGACTGTGAAGAAGGCTGAGCGCAGAAGAATTGATGCTTTTGAACTGTGGTGTTGGAGAAGACTCTTGAGAGTCCCTTGGACTGCAAGGAGATCCAACCAATCCGTTCTGAAGGAGATCAACCCTGGGATTTCTTTGGAAGGAATGATGCTAAAACTGAAGCTCCAGTACTTTGGCCACCTTATGCGAAGAGTTGACTCATTGGAAAAGACCCTGATGCTGGGAGGGATTGGGGGCAGGAGGAGAAAGGGACGACCGAGGAAGAGATGGCTGGATGGCATCACAGACTCAATGGACGTGAGTCTGAGTGAACTCCGGGAGTTGGTGATGGACAGGGAGGCCTGCGTACTGCGATTCATGGGGTCGCAAAGAGTCGGACACGACTGCGCGACTGAACTGAACTGATTTACCAAAATTCTCCAGAAGGACTGAGAGCACGCAAAACCTAAATGGGTGAAGAGATTTTAATGTACATCTGGTAAAGTACATTAAGCTAAAATATGTGTAGATACAATCATACTCTCCAAGGAGACAAAATACTGAATACCACTAGAAAAATGAGTCAAATTCTAGAATAGGCACTCCGTAAGAAAGGATGAACTGTTACTCTGTGAATCTTCTTTTACAACTGTAAATCTTATGAAGTCTCAATTCAGATCAAGATAAGGGATCAAAGTTAACTTTTGCATTAATTCTATTTTTAAAATTTAAGGAATGTCATTTCTCTGCAGTGGCTCTACCACTTTACATTCCTACCAATAGAGCTCAACAATTTCAGTTTCTTTACTTTGTTAGACCTCCCAGTCTTTGCCCAGGACCCGTCGTCGCCAAGATCACCGAGACTCGGACTCGATGCAATTAGCAAGAGGATTTATTAAGCCGACGCGCCGGGGTTCAATCTCCACCCGAGGAGATGAACCCCGAACAATTGTTACAGAGCAGTTTATAAGCAAAAAATCATAAACAGGTGCAGTTGAGATGGAGTGTTTTGATTGGTTTACAAACTGTGGCCTTTCCGGGGATAGGTTCATTCGTTATTAGGCCTAAATAGCTAACTAACCTACAATTATGCTGCTTTAGTTGAATAGCCCGAGGCAATCAACTTTTAGCTTGACTCTTGGGGGCTGTATTCTTAAGATGCGAGTATGATCCCCCTCTGTGTTTTTCTTTCCTCTTAAGACAATAGCCCTGATTTAAGATTAACAAAGAGCCCGTGGGTGCAGGTCTGTTTCTTTAGAGCCCCTAATAAATTTTTAACCTTTCTCCTTGTTCCCTGGAATGCTCCCGAAGAAGTCAGAAGACACTGTTCTCATACCTATGTCCCTAGTGGCGCCTCTCATGGTAGACTGATTACAGGCTAGGGAACAAATAGGGGGCTGTATTCTTAAGATGCGAGTATGATCCCCCTCTGTGTTTTTTTTTCTCTTAAGACAATAGCCCTGATTTAAGATTAACAAAGAACCTGTGGGTGCAGGTCTGTTTCTTTAGAGCCCCTAATAAATTTTTAACCTTTCTCCTTGTTCCCTGGAATGCTCCCGAAGAAGTCAGAAGACACTGTTCTCATACCTATGTCCCTAGTGGCGCCTCTCATGGTAGACTGATTACAGGCTAGGGAACAAATCAGGGCTAGAAAAAATTTTTACAACCTCAGGCTGCTCAGGCTGGTCTTCACAACTTCTAACCCACAGATTTTTCTGTTGATTTGATAGTAGCCATGTAATGGCTGTGAAGTGGACTCTTATTACAGTTCTGATTTACATTTCACATCTTTTTCTGTGCTTATTGCCCATGCATACATCTTCTTTGGAGAAATGTCTCTTCAAATACTTTGCCGATTTTTTTTAACTTTTTATTTTGTATTCAGCTCAGTTCAGTCGCTCAATCGTGTCCAACTCTTTGCAACCCCATGAACCGCAGCACGCCAGGCCTCCCTGTCCATCACCAACTCCCGGAGTTCACTC